>JANAVB010009053.1:0-16665 GCA_029216955.1 Iris pallida | reverse complement strand
GCATATGGGCACAATTCAATATCGCATCTCATGAGCCAATTCCGGTTCGGATCACACCGCATTTCCAACAAGTGGTATCAGAACCCATGGTTATGTGACTAGTTTGAACGACTCCCATGGTGGAGCAAGACTTTGTGGTTGGCACACAATTGTGGTGTGGATGAACGTGTCAGACTTGATTTTGTGGTCGAACGGATCGAGATGACAATATGTTAGATCTCCTAGGTGCTCAGCTGGCGGGAACGAGCAAATTTAGCTGGAGTGTGCTAAGGTTGTTCCGTTAGCGGGAACGAGCAAAGGTAGCCGGAGTGTGCTAAGGGTGTTTGGCTAGCGGGAATGAACAAATGATAGCCGGGTGTGCTAGGTTGCTCGGTCAGCGAAAACGAGTTAAGGTGGAGATTGTTGGATTGTATTTCGTTTCCGGTTGAGCGCTCAAATGGGGGGTGACAGTGGAGTTGGTAATTTAGTCCAACATCGGTTAGGAGGTAGGATCATGTGGTATCGATAATTGGGATTGGTTCAGGCCTTACATGAGAATTCTCTTTTAAGGCATATGGATCCAATTCAATATCGCACCTCATGGACCAAATCCGGTTCGGATCACACTGCGTTCCCAACATATATTTGTGTTTTTAAAATTTTCGTATATAAGTCATTTATATTTTAATGATTTGTATATAAGTTTAATTTTAATTTGATCGCATAGACACGGACCCATATCTTTTCGTGCGGACCATGGATCGCAACAAGACCTACGTCATTGGATATGCAACTTTGAAGATGATATTTTCGCAATCAAAGGTCCGTACAAAAAGAATTGAATCCGTATCGGTACAACCAAATTAAAAATAAATTTTTATACAAATTATTACCATGATGATAATAACTCATTGGATACAAATAACTCATTGGATATGCAACGTCGAAGATGATATTTTCGCAAAACTTTAGACTTGCATCGACTAAGGGCCCGTTTGGTTTGCAGGATTGGATAACGTAATGTAATTGGCATTACGTTGTCAATCTAATTCGGGTGTCTGGTTAGACAAATTTTTTAGATGTAATGTAATCGCGATTACAAGTTTGATTACATTACATCAGTTTCTTCTAAACTCAATTACATCATAAAACCTATGTAATCGCAATTACATTACAACTTAAGCGGAAGGTTGGTATGTTATAATTTGGTCTTTTTGTTCGTTTTTGGTCATTTTTTGTTGTTTTTGTTTGGTTTTTGTCGTTTTTTGCCGTTTTCGTTCGTTTTTTGGTCGTTTTTTGTTCGTTTTTGGTTTTTTGTCGTTTTTGTCCGTTTTTGTTCGTTTTTTTGCCCCTTTTTTTAGTTTTTGGTTTTTTTTGTCGTTTTTTGTTCGTTTTTTGCCCTTTTTGTTTGTTTTTGTTTGTTTTTGTTTATTTTTTGTCGTTTTTGCTCGTTTTGGGGCATTTTTCGATTTTTGTTCGTTTTTGCACATTCTTGGCCATTTTTTGTCGCTTTTGCACTTTTTAAATCTTTTTTGTCGATTTTGTACGTTTTTTGTCGGGTTTGCACGTTTTTTATCGGTTTTGTTTTATTTGCAGGTCTTTTGCCCTTTTTGTACGTTTTTTTATCGTTTTTGGTCAATTTTTTTACGTTTTTTGGTCGATTTTACACATTTTTTGCCATTTCTGCATGTTGTTTATCGATTTATGTCGATCTTGTACGTTTTGACCATTTTTTCACGTTTGTGTCGTCTTTTATCTTTTTTGGTCGATTTTGTACGTTTTTTTGTCGCTTTTTTAATCCTTTCTTGCTTTTTTTTGGGTCTTTTTTCACTTTTTTTGTTGTTTATGCTCGTTTTTTTCCTTTCTGTTTGTTGTTTTTGTCGTTTTTGGATTTTTTTTTTGCAAGTTTTTTAATCTTTTTGTCGTTTTTTGCTCGTTTTAATTCTCTCTTGTTTGTGGTCTTTTTCGTATTTTCGTTTTTTTGTCATTTTTGTTCCTTTTTATCGTTTTTTTTTTTTTTTATTTTTTTGCTCTTTTTATCCTTTTTTTGTCGTTTTTTGTCGTTTTTCCTTTCATTTTTTGTTTTTTTCAATTTTTTTTTGTTTTTAGTCATTTTTTTTATCATTATTGGTCACTTTTTATGGTTTTCACGTTTTTTGATTTTTTTGTCGTTTTTTTATCGCTTTTTCGTTTTTCGTTTTTTTCTTCCGTTTTGTTCGTTTGTCATTTTTTGTCCTTTTTTTTTCGTTTTTGGTCTTTTTTTAAACAGAAAATAAACCATTTTCTCCTTATTTATTTATTTATTATTTATTATTATTATTATTTTAAATTTTTAAAATTTTTATTGATCAACTTTTTTAATTTTATGTGTATTTAAAAAATATTAAATTAGAAACTTAATTACATTACATGGTAAACCAACATATGAATGCAATTGACATTACATTACATGGTTTGATTACATGTTTCAACCAAACATATAGTAATGTAATTGTAATTCAATTACATTACTAACTCAATTATATTACAAACCCAATTCTATTATGATTACGATTACATTACAATGAACCAAACGCAATCTAAGTGGGGTTCATTTATCCAGACTCCTACTCAGACTAGCCAAAGTCTAACTTCGGACTATACTTCACTCATATTTCACGAGGCTTGTAATGAGGTACGCCAATAAATTAAGGCCTCGTTTGGTTCATGGATTTAAGGAATCAAGAAAGAAAAGTTGTTCATTTTCTTTGTTTGGTAGCTACAAACTTGGAAATCAATTTTCTGACAAGTGAGAAAATTGGTGGGAATATGGTTCCACTCAAGACCCATGTGATTGATTTTTTCTCTCCTCCTTTTCCAACATTTATTACAAAAGTTATGACATAAGTAACATGTGTCATTGCTTATTTTACCATTAATGTTATTTTTTAATAATATTATTTTTATTTTAAAAGGTATGGATATTATTGGAACATTGTTATATTTTGCTTTCCTTTCCTAGGTAGTTTCATTGTTTCACCAAACAACGGAAATAAAATGTGACAGGAATCCTACTTTCTCATTCCCATGAAAAATACAAGGGAATTCATTTCCTTTCCGTGAACCAAACGAGGCCTAAGAGTTATTTGTATTTACTTCCTCAATTGCTAATCATATTTTTACTTTTTTCTATTTTTATTTTAATTAGTGTTACCCTCCAATCTTCGGGTAAAGTGTAAACAAACCCTCCTTAGATTTGCATTTTTGCATTTAAAGACCCTTGTTTAGAAAAACTTCACATTTTTATTTTTGTTCAGTTTGCACTCATGCCGTTAACAGCCGTTAAAATACGTCTAAAAGTACGATTTTACCCTTTCCCCCACTCTCTTCCCCCCTCTCTCCGGTGGTGGGGGCGGGTCAAGAGGGGTCGACCACAGGAGAGGGAAGGGTGGCCGGCCAGCAGAGGGAGGAGGGGCGGGTCGAGCTAGGGGTGAGCATTCGGTTCAAACCGAACCGAATAACCGAAAATCGAATTGAACCGAAAACCGAATAAGTAAAACCGAAACCAAACCGAATTGGCCCATAACCGAATCAAACCGAACCGAATTAAATCGGTTCGATTTTTAGTTTATTCGGTTTATTCAATTTTTTTGTTAATATATATAGTAATTAAATATTGTCAAATCCCTATTTTTAAAATAGGTATATGACCGTAGTTCGTATTTGGTTGTTTTTCAAATTTCGTATTGGTTTAAAATTTTATTTATTTTCTGGAATTGGATTTGTCTTCGTCGCAGGGTCTGGACTCTTGGTTATCGTTATCGTATTAATTTATGGTTTGTATTATTTTATTATTATTTTAGAGTTGGTATTTTAGTTCCATTGTTATAATTACTCCTATTGTTATCGTCATTGTTATTATTATTTTCAATAAATTACTTGTTCCTATATCTACCCTCCCCAAACCCTAGCTCTAACCTAACTCTCCCTCACTCCCCTCTCTCACTCAGCCGCCACCTTTCCCCTCACATTTCTCTCTCCCTCACCTTTCTCTCTCTCCCGATCCCTCTTTCTTCCCCCACGGACCAGCCCGAGCTCCCCCTCTCTCCTCACTCACTCTGATCTCTCTCTCTCTCTCTCTCTCTCTCTTTGCTCTCCCACGCTCCCCCTCCCGAGCTCACCTTCCCCCTCACCCTCGTTCTCCTCCACGACCACCACCATCTTCGCCGCGGCCACCGCCGGCCGCCACGACCACCGCTGCCACCATCATCGTCATCTTCAGCGCCACCACCATTTCCAGCCACCACTGCTCCCATCTTCTCCATCCCCTCTTCCTGGAGCCGCCACCACCGTCGTCGTCGCCCGCCGCCGGCACCACCACTTCCCCCACTTCATTTCTTCTCCGCCTGGCCGAGCCCCCATGGCCGCCACCGGCACCGTCGTTGCCATGACCGAGCTGCACCGCCCTCGTCTCTCTCCCTCTCTGTCTTCTCCTCCACCGCCGGGAGCCCCCGACCCTCTTGGCCGAGCTCACCGTCGGGTCCCCGGCTCCTCCGCCTCCCTCTTTTCCTTTCCTTTCGGCCGTCGTGCTCGGGGACAGTGCCAGCCTCGGACAGCGGGACGCCCTTGGGCCCCGCGGTGCTCGGGCAGCGAGCCTCCTCGGTATGTGTGCCCTTCGAACAGTGTGCCCTTGTTTCCTGTGCACTTCGGGATACGTGCATCTTGGTGTACGTGTCAGTTTCGATTTTTATGCTGCCTCGGGCAACGTACTACCTCGGGTTGTGCGTTGTCTCGATCCTCGTATCTCGGCCTTTGTGTCTACCTCGTGACCCATGCCGCCTCGATACGTGTACGCACCGATTTGTGTGCCGTATAGATTTGCGTGTCATGTTGTATCTTGTGTTGCCTCGGTTTATATGCACGTACCAATTTGCGTGTTCGTACCGATTTGCGTGCCGTATTGGTCTTTGTGCCGTCTCGATTCACGTGTACGTCTCGATTTGCGTGTCGCATTGATTTGCATGCTATCTTGATATTCATGATTTTCTCGAACTACGTGCACGTCTTGATTTACGTGCATGTTGTCTCATGTTCATGTCGATTCTCGTACGCGTTTCGATATACGTACAGGTCTCGATTTGCGTACCCGTATTGATTCGTGTGTCTCGGTTTTCGTGCCAGATCCCGGCACTACTTGTGGGACCCACACGGTATAGCCTCCTGCCATCCTCCGTGCTTCCTGTTATTATTTTATTATTTAATTCTAATGATTGTTTATTGTGTGTTCTGAGGATCTCGATGGACGTGCTACCCTGGATCTTGATCGTCGAAGGCTTGCTTACCTAGCCGAGCCCTCTAGGCAAGTATCCCATGCTCATCGACGGCTCTTGCCTCTCTCCTAGATTTTATTGTATTTACTTAATTTGTACTTCTAAATTGTATAACCATGATTAGTGTAGACTAATAGTAGAACTACCATGATGATAACTTAGGATAGCTTGGTCCGATACCGGGATAGACCGTATCGGACAACTCGGATGGGTCATCCACACCTCCGAGGACACGAGCACGACTCACTTGTACGGATTGTCCCCGTATGTCCCGTGTCCGACTCGCGGTCGGGTAACGGCTCTGGCTAACTATTCTTGTGGTTATAATTTTGCTTGGGTTAGAACTATGGACATGTGTTGTGATGCGCCCTGCAAGGCGACTTCTTGTTATATGTGTTGGCTTGGCGCCCAGTACGCATTGTAGTGCTGCTGGAGGTCGGGACTTAGTGGTTTCGGGTTCGATTGGTTTCCAGTACACATCGTAGTGCTGCTGGAGGCCGAGACTTAGTGTTCTCGGCTATCGATTTGTTCCCAGTACGCATCGTAGTGCTGCTGGTAGCTGAGACTTAGTGTTCTCAGCCTGCGATCCTGCGATCCTGCGACGGGTTGCGCCGAGTGGTTTTAGCCCCAATTCGTAGGGTGCTTCCGTCCAGATTACAAATGAGACTCTGCCGGATTTTTCCAGAATTCTCGATCGGGAATTTGGTTCGAAGGATTGGGCAGAACCATTCATTTGGTTTGCTGGACTGGGCCCGTGCATGTTCACCTTGGCATAGTTTACTTGATCCCATTGCCTGCTAGGTAGACTCCCGACTAGATTAGTCGCCTAGCGTCTTGACCTGTCTTGTCCGTCGGATAGCGTAGGGAGAGCGGTTCCACTCGGAAGACGGTCTGCAACCCTAGTCCTTGTTTGGTTTAAGGGTTGTGGGTCTGCTCCAGAGTGGTTCATGCAATCCTTGCCATTTTTCGGCGGCATTAATTAATAAACACTTGTACCCTGACCGTTCATTCTATGAGTTGTCCTAGTATATAGCTAGTTAGGGCTGACAATTGTCTTCTGTATCAGAATTGTGACATTGGGAATATTTAGATTGCGTAGTATTTGAGGATTGATCTAGAATAATGTATCGGTAGACTTATTGGATTCCTGGAGTTGGATTATTGTGCGAATATTTTGCGGAACGAGGAGAATATCGATGGTATTATTATATGATTTTACTCGACTTCCCAAATGCCCAAAACCTGGTACCTTTGTGTAGTCCGGTAGTTGGGGAACCTGGTTTGATTGCTATATCTTGGTAGTTGAGGGGCTCATTTTCTAGTGGCTTGTGATCATTGACTTGGAGGATTCTTGTGAGCCAGAGGGCCTAGCATTGCTTATAGTGATTAGCTTGGTATTTGGTTATTGACCTTCCTGACATGATATTGATTCCATCGTAGAGGGGTGACTCTTGATAGATTGATCTGGTGGATAGACCGACTGGATGATTGGAGCGCTAGGCTCCCATATATGCTTGAGATGTTATTATAGTAGAGGTTCTGATCTTGTACTTGAACTGATATCCATGCCACGATGTGGACAGATGACTTCTTGTGACGGACAGATTTATCCTTGTCCCCGACATGACTACTTGTATCCGTGCTATAAGTCCAGTTACCCTTTGAGGTACCGGCCCTGACCTTGCACTGCGGTGCCCCTTGTCTACTGGCACTTTGAGGTGCTACTTCCATGATTATATGGCATTGCGATGCCACCTTGATATTCTACCTATATTATATGATTACCTGCACGGGTACCTTGGTAGTTGGCCTTTAGTCTTAGCGTGGTCAGGATTGCTTGCTTGCTTGTTGCATAACACTAAGGATGAATCACAACTGGGACTACAGGTGCCGAGGTTGATTCTTACTTAGCGTTCCCGTACAGAGGTACGACATCTAGGAGGGTGATCATGTGACCACGGCATATGATCCCGGATAACTATATGGATAATCTAGGTAACTTAAACTGGTAGAAGCATTGGAGAGGAAAACGGAATCCCGAGATCGTGCATTACCAGCCTTATTCCAGACATTAGTCATGACCTGCAGGCTGGCCGCCACGGATATTGTTACCATTCGTACTAGTGGATGGCAATATTCGGCTACTTTATGTACTATACATTATATACATGGCATACTCGGCACGGTGGCCTTACGAGGGACCGGTGGTGACATGCAGAGCCCGGTAGTCTTGTGAGGGACCGACGCTCATCTACTCTTGATATACTTGGCCTCGCTAGCCCTGCTGGGACGGCACAATCTGAGGATTCTTATATTGCATTGTTGGGGTAACCCAACCTCCACATAGACAGCCGTAGACATTTGAGTGGCCGCTTATTCACCTAAATTGTATGGCTTGTTGCTTGCTAAGCTGGCTGGCACGTAACGCTGTCCCGGCACGGTAATTCATTCCCTTATTTTTTTTGATGTAGGTATGGGTTACTATTCCGATGACAGATTACGAGTTCCAGTTGGCAATACAAGCATTAGTGGATGTTAAGATGACTGTGATGATTGTTGGTTACTTACGTATTAGTAGTTGGATTGCTGCCTTATATTCTGTAATCGTGCGTTGGTACCACACGATCCTTTACCCTCATTACTGCTATTCATACTCCTATCATATATTATATCTTGCTGGTTTTCTTCGCCCGTCCTTGATGCTTTCTTTCTGGTACTTGCTACGGTTGGCCTAACCAACCCTGGATTGTTCCCAGATTGCCTGAGACTGGCCCTGTGGATCTTCCAGACTTGACTTGGAGGACGTGCTTCAGTTCTTGATCATGAGGGAACTGTGTGGAAAGGTATTATGTCTATATAATTTCTTATTGTAGACTCTCTGATTATCATACGAGTATTCCTGCTTTCCATATGATTATCTCTCTTGATGTTGTTTCATTGTGATTTGCCTGTGGACATGAGATCGAATTTAGGCCATAGATTGATTGCATGCTAGGATACCCAGCAAGATTTGACAGCCGTCATCGTCGTATAGCATTTTCGTACCTTATACGATGTAGCTGGCCTACGTCCGTCCCCGTATTTCGGTACTGGGGCGTGACATAGTTTTATTGGTGGCCCATGCAGGTCTCGTTTTGAGATTTTGTTGGGTATCACATGATTATTGTTCTCAGTCCACTAATCCTTGGTATTCCCACTTGTTACACTTGTCCTTCGCTCCCTTGAACCTGTGAACTGGTCCTCATCTCTACTTGGACCTATCTTGCTTGGCCATGTCTTATTCGTGTTATCTACCTCTGATCTTTGTTTGATAGATATGATCCTATAGTTGGTCATGTCGATCACCTTATTTGATGAGATGTTATCTTATATCCATCATTTGGGTTACACGATTATTTATCTTGGGTTCCGTACTCTCTATCGGTGTTTCGCCTTGGTTGATTTCTTGTTATCCCTTTCGTGCATTGACTTCGTGTTGACTTAGTATCATTATCGCCCTCTTCGAGCGTTGGCTGGATTGCTGCGGAATGAAGATTTTATCTGGACTCTGAGATTGGATATTTCAGCATTTGTTGAGTATCCGAGGGATATTCTCGTATCGATTCGGCTTCCTTGATTTTGGACAGTTACGCACTCATGATTATCTATTTCAGATATTATTTTGATTATAGATATACTTTATGTACATTATATTTTGATATGGATCCTTGGTTTGGAGTATTTTCCTACGGATATGGAGTATTTTCCTAGAAAAGCTATCTTGTGGTTATTATTGAATATATTTTTGGATGTGTATTATGATTCACCTGGATTTTGGATTCTGATTATTTTCTAGGACTCTCGTTATATTGTTAGGGATTTCATGATTTTAGTGACTTGAACATTTGAATTATGGATTTGATTTGTTTTGGGTATTTGTCAAGAGTAACCGGGTGACCCTAGTATACATTGACGGCGTGGTAACGAAAGTTGCAGCCGCTCGATTATAGTGCCCTGATGCATCTTTTGCAGCCGTTCTGGATGGCGTGGCAAGGAATGATCATGACACATTTTTCGGATATTAGGAACTACGGTCAACGGTTCGCGACAAATATCCTGTATTTTATGATTTATGAGGATTTTATGCAATTAGGATTTTACGTTTTTGAACATTGTTTTCGATATTTGTACTTGTTTTGACTTATGGAGTTATTTCGAGCAGGTGAGATTTCGATTTTCGAGATTTCTTGGTATTTTGGATTTATCCTGAGAGTTGACTTGTGTAGCTAGACATTATTTTTTTGATGTTTTCATATCGAGGTTTTGTTAATTTCTTGATTGTATTACTTGATTTCTGTAAGGTGGGTAGAGTTTTCATGGCAGATATATGTACTAGTTTTGAAAACCCTATTTAGATAATTTTGAAATTTCGAGGACGAAATTTTTGTAAGGTGGGTAGGATGTCAAATCCCTATTTTTAAATAGGTATATGACCGTAGTTCGTATTTGGGTGTTTTTCAAATTTTGTATTGGTTTAAAATTTTATTTATTTTCTGGATTTGGATTTGTCTTCGTCGAGGGTCTGGACTCTTGGTTATCGTTATCGTATTAATTTACGATTTGTATTATTTTATTATTATTTTAGAGTTGGTGTTTTAGTTCCATTGTTATAATTACTCCTATTGTTATTGTCATTGTCATTGTTATTATTATTTTCAATAAATTACTTGTTCCTATATCTACCCTCCCCAAACCCTAGCTCTAACCTAACTCTCCCTCACTCCCCTCTCTCACTCAGCCGCCACCTTCCCCTTCACCTTTCTCTCTCCCTCACCTTTCTCTCTCTCCCGATCCCTCTTTCTTCCCCCACGGACCAGCCCGAGCTCCCCCTCTCTCCTCCCTCACTCTGATCTCTCTCTCTCTCTCTCTCTCTTTGCTCTCCCACGCTCCCCCTTCCGAGCTCACCTTCCCCCTCACCCTCGTTCTCCCCCACGACCACCACCATCTTCGCCGCGGCCACCGCCGGCCGCCACGACCACTGCTGCCACCATCATCGTCATCTTCAGCGCTACCACCATTTCCAGCCACCACTGCTCCTATCTCCTCCGTCCTCTCTTCCTGGAGCCGCCACCACCGTCGTCGTCGCCCGCCGCCGGCACCACCACTTCTCCCTCTTTATTTCTCCTCCGCCTGGCCGAGCCCCCATGGCCACCACCGGCATTGCTGTCGCCATGATCGACCTCTACCGCCCTCGTCTCTCTCCCTCTCTGTCTTCTCCTCCACCGCCGGGAGCCCCCGACCCTCCTGGCCGAGCTTACCGACGGGTCCCCGGCTCCTCCGCCTCCCTCTTTTTCTTTCCCTCCGGCCGCCGTGCTCGGGGACAGTGCCAGCCTCGAGCAGCGGGATGCCCTTGGGCCCCGCGCTGCTCGGGTAGCGAGCCCCTTCGGCATGCGTGCCCCTCGGGCAATGTGCCCTTGTTCCCTGTGCACTTCGGGACACGTACACCTTGGTGTACGTGTCAGTTTCGATTTTTGCGCTGCCTCGGGCAATGTGCTACCTCGGGTTGTACGTTGTCTCGATCCTCTTGTCTCGGCCTTTGTGCCCACTACGTGACCCATGCCGCCTCGATACGTGCACGCACCGATTTGCGTGCCATATCGATTTGCGTGTTATGTTGTATCTTGTGTTGCCTCGGTTTACGTGCATGCACCAATTTGCGTGCTCGTACCGATTTGGGTGCCGTATTGGTCTTTGTGCCGTCTCGATTTGCGTGTACGTCTCGATTTGCGTGTCGTATTGATTTGTGCACTATCTTGATATTAATGATTTCCTCGATCTACGTGCACGTCTTGATTTACGTACATGTTGTCTCCTGTTCATCTCGATTTTTGTGCACGTCTCGATATACGTGTATGTCTCGGTTTGCGTACCCGTATCGATTCGGTATCTTGGTTTCCGTGCCAGATCCCTGCACTACTTGAGGACCCACACGGTATAGCCTCCTGCCATCCTCCGTGCTACCTGTTATTATTTTATTATTTAATTCTAATGATTATTTATTGTGTTTTCTGAGGATCTCGATGAACGTGCTACCCTGGATCTCGATCGTCGAAGGCTTGCTTACCTAGCCGAGCCCTCTAGGCAAGTATCCCATTCTCATCGACGGCTCTTGCCCTCTTTTCTGGATTTTATTGCATTTACTTAATTTGTACTTGTAAATTGTATAACCATGATTAGTGTAGCCTAGTTGTAGAACTACCATGATGATAACTTAGGTTTGCTTGGTCCGATACCGGGATAGACCGTATCGGACTACTCGGATGGGTCATCCACACCTCCGAGGACACGAGCACGACTCACTTGTACGGATTGTCCCCATATGTCCCGTGTCCGACTCGCGGTCGGGTAACGGCTCTGGCTAACTATTCTTGTGGCTGTGATTGTGCTTGGGTTAGAACTATGGACATGTGTTGTGATGCGCCCTACGAGGCGACTTCTTGTTATATGTGTTGGCTTGGCGCCCAGTACGCATTGTAGTGCTGCTGGAGGCTGGGACATAGTGGTTTCGGGTTCGATTGGTTTCCAGTAAGCATTGTAGTGCTTCTGGAGGCCGAAACTTAGTGTTCTCGGCTATCGATTTGTTTCCAGTACGCATCGTAGTGCTGTTGGTAGCTGAGACTTAGTGTTCTCAGCCTGTGATCCTGCGATTCTGTAATTCTACGGCGGGTTGCGCTTAGTGGTTTTAGTCCCAAATCGTAGGGTGCTCCCGTCCAGATTACAAATGAGACTCTGCCGAATTTTTCCAGAATTTTTGATCAAGAATTTGGTTCGAAGGATTGGGCAGAACTATTTCTTTGGTTTGCTTGACTGGGCCCATGCATGTTCACCTTGGCATAGTTTACCTGATCCCATTGCCTGGTAGGTAGACTCCCGACTAGATTAGTCTCCTAGCGTCTTGACCTGTCTTGTCCGTCGGATAGCGTAGGGAGAGCGGTTCTACTCGGGAGACGGTCTGCAACCCTGGTCCTTATTTGGTTTAAGGGTTGTGGGTCTGCTCCAGAGTGGTTCATGCAATCCTTGCCATTTTCCGGCGGCATTAATTAATAAACACTTGTACCCTGACCGTTCATTCTAGGAGTTGTCCTAGTATAGCCAGTTAGGGCTGACAATTGTCTTATGTATCAGAATTGTGACATTGGGAATATTTAGATTGCGTAGTATTTGAGGATTGATCTAGAATAATATATCGGTAGACTTATTGGATTCCTAGAGTTGGATTATTGTGCGAATATCGAGGAGAATATCGCGGGTATTATTATATAATTTTACTCGGCTTCCCAAATGCCCAAAACCTGCTACCTTTGTATAGTCCAGTAGTTGGGGAACCTGGTTTGATTGCTATGTCTTGGTAGTTGAGGGGCTCATTTTCTAGTGGCTTGTGATCATTGACTTGGAGGATTCTTGTGAGCCAGAGGGCCCAGAGGGCCTAGCATTGCTTATAGTGATTAGCTTGGTATTTGGTTATTGACCTTCCTGACATGATATTGATTCCATCGTAGAGGGGTGACTCTTGATAGATTGATCTGGTGGATAGACCGACTGGATGATTGGAGCTCTAGGCTCCCATATATGCTTGAGATGTTATTATAGTAGAGGTTTTGATCTTGTACTTGAGCTGATATCCATGCCACGATGTGGACAGATAACTTCTTGTGACGGACAGATTTGTCCTTGTCCCCGACATGACTACTTGTATCCGTGTTATAAGTCCAGTTACCCTTTGAGGTACTGGCCCTGACCTTGCACTGCGGTGCCCCTTGTCTACTGGCACTTTGAGGTGCTACTTCCATGATTATATGGTATTGCGATGCCATCTTGATATTCTAGCTATATTATATGATTACCTGTACGGGTACCTTGGTAGTTGGCCTTTAGTCTTAGCGTGGTCAGGATTGCTTGCTTGCTTGTTGCATAACACTAAGGATGAATCACAACCGGGACTACAGGTGCCGAGGTTGATTCTTACTTAGCGTTCCCGTACTGAGGTACGACATCTAGGAGGGTGATCATGTGACCACGGCATGTGACCCCGGATAACTATATGGATAATCTAGGTAACTTAAACTGGTAGAAGCATTGGGGGAAAACGGAATCCCGAGATCGTGTATTACCAGCCTTATCCCAGACATTAGTCATGACCTGCAGGCTAGCCGCCACGGATATTGGTACCATTCGTACTAGTGGATGGCAATATTCGGCTACTTTATGTACTATACATTATATACATGGCATGCTCGACACGGTGGCCTTACGAGGGACCGGTGGTGACATGCAGAGCCCGGTGGTATTGTGAGGGACCGACGCTCATCTAGTCTTGATATACTTGGCCCCGCTAGCCCTGCTGGGACGGTACGATCTAAGGATTCTTATATTGCATTGTTGGGGTAACCCAACCTCCACATAGACAGTCGTAGACATTTGAGTGGCCGCTTATTCACCTAAATTGTATGGCTTATTGCTTGCTAAGCTGGCTGGCACGTAACGCCGTCCCGACGCGGTAATTCATTCCCTTGTTCTTGTTTGATGTAGGTATGGGTTACTGGTCCGATGACAGATTACAAGTTCTAGTTGGCAATGCAAGCATTAGTGGATGTTAGGATGACTGTGATGATTGTTGGTTACTTACGTATTAGTAGTTGGATTGCTGCCTTATATTCTGTAATCGTGCGTTGGTACCGCACGATCCTTTAACCTCATTACTGCTATTCATACATGTTATTCCTGTCATATATTATATCCTGCTAGTTTTCTTCGCCCGTCCTTGAGCCTTCCTTTCTGGTACTTGCTACGGTTGGCCTGACCAACCCTGGATTGTTCCCAGATTGCCTGAGACCGGCCCTGTGGATCTTCCAGACTTGACTTGGAAGACGTGCTTCAGTTCCTGATCATGAGGGAACTGTGTGGGAATGTATTATGTCTATATTATTTCTTATTGTAGACTCTCTGATTATCATACGAGTATTCCTGCTTTCCATATGATTATCTCTCTTGATGTTGTTTCATTGTGATTTGCCTGTGGACATGAGATCGGATTTAGGCCATAGATTGATTGCATGGTAGGTTACCCAGCAAGATTTGACAGCCGTCATCGCCGTATAGCGTATTCGTACCTTATACGGTGTAGCTGGCCTACGTCCGTCCCCGTTTTCCGGTACTGGGGCGTGACAAATATACATAAATTTATTTAGTAATATATATACATATATGTATATATAAACTAAATTTTCTTATTCGGTTTTGGACCGAAACCGAAACCCAAAACCGAAAAAGAAAATTTAGTATTTTCAAAACCGAAAACGATCCGAATTTTTTTAAACCGAACCAAATCTCTTATTCGGTTTGATTTTCGGTCCAAAACTGAATAATGCTCACCCCTAGGTCGAGCATGGCTGGCCAACGTAGGGAGGAGGGAGCGTGTCGAGCATGGGTGGCCGGCGAAGGGGGGCCGGCTAGCGGAGGGAGGAGGGGTGTCGGGAGGGCTGGCCAGTGTGGGGTGTTATGCCCCGAGTCGACAAACCGTTCGTCCCCGGTGTTATTTTGCCGAACGATCGTTCTCGCTAAGGCGTGATGCCGTACGAGTCTGGAATTGCACTCGTACAAGGCAAGAACGTTACGTTGATTTTATATTGAAACGCCAAGTTAAAACTTCACAAATCACATCAAATTGAGACGCAGTATAGGAAGATAGAAATATGTTTTTTCATTCATAGCTTGCAACGAAGTGCAAGTCGTAATTACATTGGATGTCGTTGCGGCTACATTGATTGAAAATAAAAGAAAACATACTCAACAAGCCACTACTAGAATGAGTCATATTAGCGACGTCCAAAAACGTCGCTAATAAGTAAAAATACGTCGCTAAATTAATTTAGCGACGTAATTAGCGACGGAATAACCAGGTCGTCGAAAATCTAGTCGCAGATCAAAAGTTCGTCGCCAATCGTCGCTGTTGCGACGAATAGTCTACGACGCTAAAACGTCACAAACTTAGCGATGTCCGGCGATATTTATATTACGTCGCCAATTTAGCGACATCTATTCGTCGTATGTGGTGACATGGCAAGGTTTGCCATGTTAGCATGTTGGGCGACGTTTAGCGACGGCCCGTCGCAGTTAGCGACGTCCAGATACATATTTGCGACGTACTTCTGCGTCTCAAATCCGTCGCCAAATGTCGCAATCCGTCGCTAACATGCTGGAAAATTAAAAAAATAAAATACAGTTTTCAAATCCTGCACACTGTACTTTATATACAGTTTAAACAAAAATCCTGTACTTTATATACAGTTTAAACACTAATCCTGCACACTGCACTTTATATTCAAATCCTGCACACTATACTCTATATTCAAATCCTGCACACTGTACTTTACACTTTACACTGCACTTTATATCATCACAAACATCATCACAGACACATCATAGGGCCAATACATACAACTCATAACAAATATCATCACAGACACACATCCCGCGTCACAAACATATATATATATTCAAATCCTACATACTACACTTCACAGACACACATCATCACAAATATCCAATAGAGTCAAATAAAAATGGGAGATGATAAAAAGTCTCCCACCAAGTGTATAAACAAAAGTGTACCAATAAACAATTTACCCATAGGGCCAATACATACAACTCATAAAAAAATCAACAAAATCACTGAGGACCCCTGCTGCGCATCTGAGATAGCATGTGCTCATACTGCTCCTGTGTGAGCTGAACCGTAGGGGCAGTAGGAGGCAGTGCAATGTCTGGAGTCGGCACCGTCGATGGACCGGGAAGACGTATCTGCTCCAGCTCTCGCAGTCACTCAGCATGCGCAGTAAGGGTACTCACCATCCTCCGAGTACTCTTCTCAATCGAAGTATGTACCTGAGTGAGTGAGGCAGACATGGTCCTCTGCGATCCATCCAGCTCGACCTGTCTACGCTCTATACGCTGCGTAGACTCGGTGAGCGTGTGCAAGCTGGCAGCTGTAGCCTGCTGCAGACTCATCAGCTCCTGTATACTGCGCTCAATCGCATCTAATCGTCCGGTGACCATCGGATCGTCGGATCGTCGCTCTGCGGTATGGTGATCAGAAATCTGTTGCTGCAACTCGCGACACAGTTCGTCGATCTGACGACCAATATCCTGAGCTCGTGATGACGCCTACGAAGCTGGAGACTGCGCACTGACAGAGGGGGCCCGGGATGACTCTGAAGCTAAATAGGCGCCGTAGGATCCCGTACCGTAGTACGTACCCTTCTGAAGACCACCAACGGCGGTCATCCAGAGGTCATCCGGCGATGGAGCTGTAGATGGCTGGGAGAAAGTACCAGTCCCT
>JANAVB010009052.1:0-106960 GCA_029216955.1 Iris pallida | reverse complement strand
GATCAATATGGCACAAGATAAGATATTATCAAAGGAGGACAATTGATTCAAATGCAAGAAGAGTTGTCATGGTAATCAAAAGATCAGAAATTCCTAAAAATGTGATTGAGTAACTCCTATCATACCCTACATCCTACGTCCTAATCGCAGGCTCGTAATTAGTACTCTAAGTCGAGCACCATTACGAGATCGCACTAATTGCGACACTGACCTGCATGGGTCACCACAAAAACGTGTCACGATCCGCACCCTGAAGAGGGGCACGAGTACGTGGTTACGTCCAGCCTACGCCGCAGTATCGGCGGTAGAACGCTGTATATAGGATCTGTAAATACTACGACTAAAACAAAAGGTACCTATAGTATATACTCTCCTAATGGAGGTGACATAGCAATACAGTCTCAATCACAAATACAAAACTAAGGTAGATAGCATGGAAGAGAAGATAGATAAACAGAAAATAAGTCCGATACACACAAGTCCAGAGCTATACACAAAAACCCAGAGTCACAGAAAAAATATAAGATACTACAACTGAAAGTGCTAGCTGGCTCATTATATCATTTAGACACATGTATTAATTCCATCATGGCCAATTAATGACTTTTAGTTACTAGTACTTCTTATGACCATGGCTAATATTTCTTTAAGCCCAAGTAATTGACTATTCTGTGGCCATCGTTGTCATTCAGCCACTTGAAAATGGCAATCCATGACTACAGTTAACCTTTGGCTATAGTTAAACATCTATATGTGGTTGTATTTGATGTGCAGCCACAAAAAATAATTTTTGGCCATGGTTAAACATCTATCCTCGTAGCTGTATTTAATGGACATATTGGCCACATTTTTTATCATGTCTAATTTTTTTTAAATCACACCATTTAAATTGATCAAAAGTTTATATTATTAATCATATGAGAAACATTACATATCACTATCCAGATAATAATTGAACAAAACTCTGTAAGAACACTAATTCTATTAAACATGCAAAAGAAAATACAACCATTTATCTAAAACATTATTATGCATTTTGTTATAGCTACTCCTCGTATGCTTTGGTTTCCCAACTGGAGTTGTATAATCCTTCTTTCTCTTTTATGCTTTGGCTTCTATTTGTTGATCAGTACTATTTTGGTTCTCATTATGTTGATCCGAAGTTTTCAACCTACAACAAAAGGGTAATATTTAGTATTCATGTATTTTCTGTCTCTATATCCTTGTTAATAAACTAGATAGACCAATTTATGTAAAAAAAAATATTCAATGAATAAAGCAAACAAGCCAAACAACTACCTTAGATTCAATGATGACAAAAATTTTGGCCAAGCCACGAAACTCTAATTAGCTTCTCCTACTATTTTATGCTCACCAGCTTGGATGGGTAAAAAGGAAGCTAGCTTATTGCTTCATCAATCAAAACTTTGTAGCAATCACCTTTAAGTGGAACTCCGTGTACAATCTATTTTTCGATGAGTATTAATTGTACCACATGCAACAATGTTACTCACCTCCGAATGTGACGGCAATCCACAAAATATATGGCATATGAATATCATAAGTTCAAATCTTAACAATATAGACTTGAATACTGCAAAAAAAAAAAAATACTATTGCACCTCCAGTTGGGACTACTTGAGATGTCATAGTCTGAAATTCCTGCATAGATGGAAGAGACTTCTGTTGAGATATTGGGGACTTCAGGAAATTAATAGGAGAGTGCATCATAGCATTAGGAGGGCCCTGCTAGATCCAGATGACTGTTGGCTACTTGTGAAGTTAGTTGTGAAGATTGCCGAGTTGTTTTTGAAAATTTCTAAAGAGGGTGGTCCTGTCTAGATCCATTAGAGCGGTTGCTAGTCGTAGGAGTTCTGAAGATGGCAAACTATCGCTTATGCATGTTCTACAGCCTCCTGCATATTATAAGATAAAATGATTAATTAGAACAAGGACACCATTAAACAATTACACTATATATGAAATAGAAAGAATTTTGAAAATAGTAACCACCTTTGACCAACCATTGACCAACCAGGCCAATTTGGCATACTCTGCAACACAAGGAGAAATTAGCAGTGTCTGTGTAACTCCTCTTCTACAACAACAAAAATAGATTTAGTGCAACAAGGGGTTGATCAAGTTAGCAGATGATAAAGTTGCAGTAAGTTGTGCAATATTCTACTAGCCAATGTCTGGCTGATTTGCAAACCACCTTCTTCCTGGAATCTATGGTATTTGGAGTGTAACTTGGATCAAAGTCATCGAGAAAGCCAAAAGGACCATAATCGATAGATAGCTCAATATGCTCATATTTCCTGTGTTTAGAACACCATGGGTAAAGCCAACCCCCTACCAACAGGCAAAAAGAAAGCAGTTCGTTTACACCTCAACTGACCAAGCTGAAATGATTCAAAGCAGTTTAGATATCAAAATATTCCAAGAATATAGTCATCGCACAGTACAAGTTGGCAACCAATAACAAGAGTAGATGTGAGGAAAACATAGCCTACATACTTGTTTGATATCAAATCAAAGAGAGAACCCTCCTTGCCAGCCTCAAAAGATACAAGTCCTAACTCTTTCCATGTTCTCAAGAGGAGGGAAATGATGGTGGATTGCATAGTCTGCTAAAAGACAAACAATTTCAAGTTCCTTTCCCCTAGAAGCAGGAATCTGGAATGAACCAAACCGAAGAAAGGATTGAGCAACCCGGAACCAAACCGAAAAAAGTTAGAAGGCTAATATGACTTGCTTTAGCAGATGAAAAATTATCAGAAACAAACCCTTTCTACATGGAAACTAATTCAAACTATTTTAGTTCTTCAGTGTCAATGCAAAATTTACATATTCTCTTAACCTTAAGGGGGACACACAATTAAGAAGCACAACAGGCAACATACATGAAGATGGTATCAAGATAAATTACCAATTTGCTAGATATTTCCCGCAAAGCTTTGGGTAGAGTCAGCCATCAGCTTACTGGTAGCCCATATCTCGCAAGTATTCAGCTACCATACATACCTGAAATATATAATGCAACGTAGAGGAGTTCCAAAATTTTAGCACGTAGCCCATATCTTGCAAGTATTCAGCTACTTGAGCTATTCTCAATCATACATAAGGGTCCATGAATTAAGAAAAATAAACCATTAAGGAATCTGCATGGAAAAACCCCAGGATCCAGCCTTCAAAAACCTTCAAGAATAACACTCTTTAATTAGTTTTATATAAATTGGGAAGACAATTTATATTGATGCTTCAAACACACAAAACCGTTATTTCTTTTGCTACTGTTGAAGCATAGCTACATTAAGATTATACATATATAACTAATTTTTGTCAGTCATTATAAACATTACATGTCAGGTGCATATTTTCTAACAGGTTAAGTAATATAATTCACTTTACGATTCAGAATTTTTTTTCCTTTTTTGCCTTTTTTCTTGCCAGATTTTTGTGCTTGTTAGACTAGTTTTTCGGCCGTCTTGGCTTTCACTTTGAAACAAGAATAATATTCGACTAACTGTCCAGGCGAAAGTGACGGATCAATCTATTAGTGGTTGGAAATAAACTACTGAGCTCAGGAAAACTTGGCAATTACTCTGAGGCTCCATTACTGAAAATGGAGGACTCAACACAAGGCCCCAACCAAACATTTTAAACAAAAAAGGTAAAGTTTGTTGACACAAAATCACAGTCAACCAAATATTGATAAAATTGACAATATGATATTGTCATAATTCAATATGACACATCAAGACTGAACTCAGTACAAGACGGACTACGGCTCGTACTTGCAGCGTACTTTGTTTCGAGTCTGTATTTTACATTTTTCTTGAGTCTAGATAAATGTAAACTAAGTTGCACTGAGCATTTGGGCCTTTACCTATGCCTATACCTTAACCCAAAAGCTCCACCAAACCAAATTAGCCCATAAAGCCCAATGGACCAATTCTGTCTTCTGGAGACAGTTCGGGCCGAACTCTGCCTCCACACAGAGTTCGGACCGAATTCTGTCCCTAAATTACAGGACCCTAATTTTTAGGGTTTGTTGTATGCTAGTTGTCAAACGGCCAAAAATTTGAATTCTTGACACAGAATTCTGGCCGAATTCTGCCTATCCAAACACTATAAATAGGCCTTGAATTCTCTCATTTTCAATCATCCAATCTTCTCTTCGCTTCTCTCAAAAGCCTTATACAAGCCTTATCCTTCTCATCTACTAGCCACAAGCTCCCTAAGCCTCAAAGTGCTCAGTGCTCTTCAGTTAGGAGTTTGTGCAAAGTTCAAAAAGTCGCTTGAAAAATTCCAAGCATCACAAATAGTGGATTTAATCCTGAGCTAGAGTTCTCAGGCCTGGACTAGTCCTCCACGAGAAAAACCAGGTTAAAATCGACTGGTTTGCGTATGCTTTCTCGCTCTTTATTATTTCCGCATTTACTCTGATTATTTACTGTTGGTGAAAGAGTTTAATTTTTAATTGGATATTATTGTCATAAACTCTATTCACCCCCCTCTAGAGTTGTTCTTCAATTGGTATCAGAGCTCTGTTCTCTCAACAATGACTAACATCCTAGAGCTGATCCATGGCACCCACACAACCCATGTTTTCCAATCACGGTGAAGGGCAGTCCACTCATAGGCCTCCTCTATTTGATGGAACAAACTACACTATTGAAAAACAAGGATGAATTTTTATCTCAAGTCGCTAGACTTCGACCTGTGGACCATTGTTACCGATGGTTACAAAAAGCCCGCCAGGATAGTTGTCAATGGTGATCTCATTGAGAAACCCCACGACAAATATTCTGACGAGGAAAAGAAACAGGCGAGTCTAGACGCGAGAGCTATTAATGCTTTATTTTGTGCAATAGACAAGAATGAGTTTAACAGGGTCTCAACATGCACCACCTCTCACGAAGTATGGAGACTTCTAGAAGTGACGCATGAAGGAACCACCCAAGTCAAGGAGTCGAAAATAAGTCGTCTCACACAAGAATATGAGGCGTTCAAGATGAAGCCCGATGAGACGATCACACAAATGTTTACAAGATTCCTCAACATCATCAACCCCTTGTCATCTCTCGGCAAACAATATACAAATCACGAGAAGATCCGCAAGTTACTTGGGGGGCTACCAAAGATTTGGAATCCTAAGGTAACACTATCATAGAAGGCAATGATCTCACTACAATGTCTATGGAGACTTTGATGAGAAAGCTGATGACTCACGAGCTTGACCTCAAAGACTTCGAAGAGCCTTCTCCAAAGGCAAAGGAGATTGCCCTTAAAGCTCATCGTCGAAGAGCTGATCCTGAAGAGACTGATGACAAAAATTCGGAAGGTGATGATCAAGCTCTCCTTGTCCGCAACTTCAAGAAGTTCCTTCGCTTCAATCGAAGAAAGAAGGAACAATAAGAAGATGACGAAGAAGAGCCAACATGCTACGGCTGCAAGAAGACGGGACACGTCCGAAAAGACTGCACATTCGCAAAGAAAAGCAACCGATATGAGAAGCCCTACAAGAAATCTTCCTCAAGAAAATATGCCAACACTAGCATTTGGCATGGAAGCGAAGCTAGTGACTCCGAGGAAGAAAAGGACTCCCCTCAAAACACCGCCAATGTATGCCTAATGGCAACATCCGATAAGGTAACTAGCGAAACTCTCGATGATTTCACTTTTGATGAACTTGGCGATGCATTCAATGATTTACTAAATGACCACAAGAAAGTCATTAGTAAATATAAACATGTCAAGGAGAAGATCAAAAGTTATGAAGTCGAGATTCAAAAACTCTCTTCTTTACTTGATAATATTAGAGACACTTCACCCACGGAAGTCACTAATGAGGTGTCTAAGCTTAAATTAAGCCTACATGATGCCAAAGAACGTATTGAAAAGCAAACACGTGAGATCACAGCGCTCAACACTGAGCTTGCTGAAGAAAAGAATAGACACAAGATCTCTATTACTAAAATTTATGGTTTGAATACTAAGTGTAATGAACTGCACGCTGCCTCTAAAAAATTAGATACTAGATTGGGAAAACAGGTTGCTCAACCTCAAACCCAATCACATAAGACACACACAAAGCACAACACTACTCAAAATAGTCAAACACGTCATCCACCTGCAGCACGCAAACATGCTTACATGTACACCCACTTCCATACAGCACACAAACCACATGCACATAGAAATTATTCTCATAACTATCATTCTACTGCGACACACAATCACCATGCTACACATAGATATAATCATCACTATGTTGCACATAAACAAAATCACCACCATACTGCATATAGAAAATCATCATCCTGCTGTCACATATAGTCATTATCATGCTGCTCCACACCACTCTTACATGCTACATATAGACATCATCAACATGCTCCAAATATAAATAGAAATGCTATTTGTAGCTATTGTGGATTACATGGACACATCTCACCACAATGTAGAATTAGGATATTAGTAGATATAAATCTATATGCATGGGTGCCAAAAACTAACTTTTCAGGACCCTCAAGAACATGGGTACCAAAGGTCACATCTACTCTTGATGTAGGTGGACCTTCCCAACTCAACTAAAAGTAAGTGGATTCTCAATAGTTGATGCTCGCGACATATGACGAGAGATGCAAATCTTTTCGCATCACTATCGATGAAGCGATAAGGGTATGTATCCTTCGGCAATAACCTAAAAGGATATATCATAGGTAATGGTATTATTGGTCATCCTCCTTCTCCTGTAATAAAGGATGTCTGCCTAGTAACCGAGTTAAAGCATAACCTGCTCAGCATAAGTCACATTGTTGATCATGGATATGATATAAACTTTGGACAAAATAAATGCTACATCTATGATAGGTCAACGGGAGACATCGCTTTTGAAGGGATAAGAGGATAATATTTACATTTCTATCTTTCTAGAGATACTAACAGTGCAGGGAGATGCCTCTATGTCCACAAGGATGAGAGATTGTTGTGGCACAAGCGTCTTGGTCATGCCAATATGGATACAATATCCAAGCTGTCGACTAAGAAGCTAGTAAGAGGCTTGCCCGACATCACATTCAAAAAGGACACGGTATGTGCCGAATGTGAGTTAAATAAGACAACCAAGTCCTCATTTCATTCCATAAACACTGTAAGTACTACTAGACCCTTGCAATTACTTCACATGGACTTATTTGGTCCTAGTAGAGTAGCCAGTCTTGGTGGAAAACTCTACGCTTTTGTTATAGTAGATGACGTTTCTAGATTCACTTGGGTTTTCTTTCTTACAAACAAAAGTGATGCCATTTCTGTTTTCAAATTTTTTGCTAAAAAGGTTCAAAACGAAAAAGGCTACATGATTACGTGAATCCGAAGTGATCGTGGAGGCGAATTCGAAAATACTGATTTTAAAAAGTTTTGTGATTTAAATGATTTTGATAATGAGTTTTCTTGTCCTAGAACTCCTCAACAAAATAGTGTTGTGGAGCGGAAGAATAGGACTCTTGGCGATATGGCTAGAGTCATGCTGAATAAATTCTCTTCCGAAATATTTTTTGGCTGAATTTGTCAGTACAGCGTGCCACATTTTAAATAGGGTGCTTATTCGACCTATTACGAAGAAAACACCCTATGAGCTTTGGTTTGGAAGAACTCCAAATGTTTCATATTTTAGAGTTTTTGGTTGTCGATATTTTATCCTTAACACCAAAGACAACTTAGGCAAATTTGATGCCAAAGCTGACGATGGTATATTTCTTGGATATGCTGCCAAGAGCAAGGGATATAGAGTGTTTAACAAACGCTCATTAATTGTAGAAGAGTCTACAAATGTGACTTTTGATGAAAATAATAGTGCAGCAGCCACTCCTGACGATGATATGAGCCATCGACTTCTACGCCGATGAATACCACCACTAAAACCCTGGAGGGCTTGCCAAAGAAATTCTCTTTCAAGCCGTCACATCCAGAAAACTTGGTCATAGGTGAGGTTTCACGCGAAGTAAGTACTCGATCATCGTTAAGAGACTCCATTGCTAGCACTGCCTTCATTTCACAAATTGAGCCTAAAAAATGTTTTAGAAGCTTTTAATGATGAGTTTTGAATTTTTGCATGCAAGAAGAACTCAACCAATTCGAGAGGAGCCAGGTCTGGAAACTTGTTCCTAGGCCAGCTAATCATTCGATTATTGGTACGAAATGGGTTTTTCGCAACAAAGTAAATGAAGATGGTTCAGTTACACAACAAAGTTCGTCTAGTAGCTCAAGGATACAACCAAGAGGAAGGTATCGACTACAATGAGACGTATGCTCCTGTTGCTAGACTGGAATCCATTCGGATGCTTTGTGCATTTGCTAACTTTCAAAATTTTAAATTGTTTCAAATGGATGTTAAGAGTGCTTTTCTGAATGGATTTATTAAGAAGGAAGTTTTTGTAAAACAATCCCCTGGTTTTGAAAATCACAAATTTCCGACCACGTTTTCAAACTCAAGAAAGCGCTATACGGCCTCAAACAAGCCCCTAGAGCTTGGTATGAACGCCTAAGCAATTTCTTGCTAGATAAAGGTTTTCAAAAGGGAAAATTGACACTACATTGTTTATCAAAAGTTTTCAAAACACTATTCTTTTGGTACAAATTTATGTAGATATCATATTCGGTTCTACTAATGAAAATCTTTGCCAAGATTTTGTTGTGTATGCAGAACGAATTTGAGATGAGCATGATGGGGGAGCTCACCTACTTCCTTGGATGCAAGTCAAACAAACTTCGCAAGGAACTTTCATCAGTCAGTCAAAATATACAAAGGATATGCTGAAAAAGTTTGATCTTGACAACATCAAACCAATCAGCACCCCTATGGCTACTTCGACCAAGCTGGAACCTGATGAAAGCGGCAAACCGGTTGACCAACGTAAGTATCGAGGTATGATTGGTAGTTTACTTTATTTAACTGCTAGTCGTCCCGATATCATGTTTAGTGTTTGTCTGTGTGCTCGCTATCAAGCTAGTCCTAAGGAATCACACATGTCCGCCGTTAAGCGTATCTTTCGATACCTTAAGGGTACTGTTACAGTGGGCTTATGGTATCCCAAATCTACATCCTTTGACCTTATCGGTTATTCGGATGCTGATTTCGCAGGATGCAAAGTTGACCGTAAAAGTACAAGCGGCACATGTCATTTATTAGGCAAGGCTCTAGTCTCTTGGTTTAGCAAGAAGCAGAATTCCGTCGCACTATCCACAACAGAAGCTGAATATATCGCAGCTGATCGTTGTTGTGCACAAATTCTATGGATAAAGCAAACCCTTGAAGACTACAATCTTTCTTTCATGCATATTCCTATATTGTGATAACACTAATGCTATAACCTCACCAAGAACCCTATATGTCACTCACGCACGAAACACATTGAAATACGTCACCACTTTTTGCGTGATCACCAGCAAAATGGCACTATAAACTTATAATTTATTGACACTGATCATCAGCTAGCAGATTTCTTTACTAAACCACTATCCGAAGAGCGTTTCAACTTTTTGTGTCGTGAACTCGGAATTTTGGATGAAGCTGTTATTCATTAAAGTAACCTGCGTAAATATCGATTGTCTTGGTTCTTTACGATGAATTTATTATGGGTACAAGCCGAAAGGGTCCTTCTGACAACAAGGCGTAAAAGCCTAAGCGACACGGTGCACTAGTCCTCAGGACTACCGCTAGCTGGGATCCGGCCCCTGCAGCTACCCCATGGCAGGTTCACCGTAATGAATTGGGTCATAACTCCTTGTTTATTACATGGTATACCTTGATTTATAACTTGCTCAAATCAAATTTTCGAACTTCAATTTTTTTTATTCAGCTTTAACTCTCTACTTGCATCTCTTAATCTTGCATATTCACTCTTCATTTCAATCTATCATTAGTTTCAAATCCTTTTAGCTTGTTTCTATTCTGGCCCTATAATCCGGAATTCGGGCCGAAATTGCCTAACACAGAGTTCGGGCCGAATTCGGTCTGGTCCTTCCAGAACCGCAAGCGGACTCAGTCGCTGATGTAAAGTTGATCCAATGGTCCAGATTTGTTCCGACCATTCGAACCCCTAATATTCTAACCGGGTTCTCCCTCTCTCTCTCCTCCATTGCCACCTTCCAAACTTCTCCAAACACTTCCCTTTCAAACCCTAACCCTAGTTCTTCCATCCTAGTGCATCTCTTCTCCAAAATCAAGGAGAGGGTTTCTTGCACCATTCTCTTCCATCCTTCATCAACTTTTTGAGGTATAATTTCCCTATTCTCTCCATCTCAATTTCTTACATTTTCTTCATTATCCATGGCTCCCAAGTTGTTTAATAGAGGAAAGAGGCTTCGAACCGAGGGTGCGTCATCTTCGAATCCTCCTCGTCGTGTTGAACAACCCATTGAACAACCTATTCAACAACCCATTCACCTGTTGTTCAATCCACCTCGTCCTATTGACCCCAACACGTACGATGACCGAATATTTGTCACTAGACGCTTCCAACGAATGGTTTAGTGATTTTCGATCACGTCCCGTGTATGCGGGTCATCCTATTAACTTCACCATATTTTCACAATATGATTCACTATTCCATAATTTATGTCTTGATGAACTTGTCACTACAAATTCAGTTATCTATCTCAATGCCATTCAAATGTTTTATTGCAATCTTACTCATGATGATACACGTTTATATTCACGTGTTGCTGGCATTGACATTTCCTTTGATGACTTTGACTTGGCCGAATACCTTGAAATTCCGGAGCCTAACTCATGGGAGAAACTTGTCGAAGCTCGCAAGTTTCAATTCCCCGATGGGTCATCCCTAGAAAGCTTCAAGGACGATTTGTGTACACCTAACACACGTCCACCCAAGCTTCTTGTCAAATATCTCAATCCTTATTTCTATGAAACTTCATCGTATTGTCTTCAACACTATTCTGCCTAAAGCAGGATCTACTTATGAGGTTACATATTTTGAGATCTCTGCCTTGTATCATCTTCATTTTCATGTTTCATTTAATCTTCCATGTACCATGATGGACTGGATGATTAATGCTAGGAAGAAGCCCATGTCATTTGGTCTATGCTCTCTATCTTCCTATGATTTTTCGTACTTTTCATGTTCCCCTTGATGAGTGTCAGTTCTTCCATGCCCCTGCCTTCCTATCTAAGGCACGGCGGCTTCAGGCAGCTGTCGACTCTCCTGCTGAGTCTGAGCACTCCGATGCTCATGCTGACGCACCTGCTCTTGGACAGGATGCGCCTCCTCCTCCTGCTACTCTTGAGTCGATTCAGACTGCTTCGCGATCGGTTCACTTTAGAGGATGATCGCTGGACCCAGCTTGACTACCGTACCACCCTGATGAGTGCCATCAGCAACTCACTGCATGACATTCGGTACTCTATGTCTCGTCATCCTTCCATGCCTATCCCTATGGAGCGGGACCCTGCTCGCAATGGATACCATATCGATAACCCTTGGGCCATACGCTATCTGGATCCGGATGCGGCTTTCGTAGATCCTCGTCGTTCATTCACTGATCCTTCTGACGACGCTGGACCTTCACGAGCTCCGTGATGGATGTGGTCTCCTACTTGCTACTGCTGCTGAGGATCTTATGTTTTTTTTTTCTGCACTATGGATTTCTAGTTTATGTAGTTGATCTTTATTGTATTGGACTTATTTATGTTTTATGACTCTTGAGACACTTGATGCAGTTTTCTTTTGGTGTGCTGCCAGTTATTTCCATTCTCACGATAGTTGTGTTTGATAAATGACAAAGGGGGAGAATTATTTGATATTCACATTATCATCATATCATATTGTATTCTGTATCTGTGTTGTTTTTGGGAAAGCTTGTATTTATCAGGACATTACATCGAAACAATGTGTACGGGGGAGCTATTGCTAGTTCCGCACTAATTGCGGGGGAGCTACTATTTTTTAATGTGTCCAGGTATGAACATTGAATATACAAATATCATTTTGTCAATTATCAATATGGGGGAGATTGTTGACACAAAATCACAGTCAACCAAATATTGATAAAATTGGCAATATGATACTTGTCATAATTCAATATGACACATCAAGACTGAACTCAGTACAAGACGGACTACGGCTCGTACCTGCAGCGTACTTTGTTTCGAGTTTGTATTTTACATTTTTCTTGAGTCTAGATAAATGTAAACTGAGTTGCACTGAGCAATTTGGGCCTTTACCTATGCCTATACCTTAACCCAAAAGCTCCACCAAACCAAATTAGCCCATAAAGCCCAATGGACCAATTCTGTCTTCTGGAGACAGTTCGGGCCGAACTCTGCCTCCACACAGAGTTCGGGCCGAATTATGTCCCCTAAATTACAGGACCCTAATTTTTAGGGTTTGTTGTATGCTAGTTGTCAAACGGCCAAAAATTTGAATTCTTGACACAAAATTCTGGCCGAATTCTGCCTATCCAGAACAATATAAATAGGCCTTAAATTCTCTCATTTTCAATCATCCAATCTTCTCTTCTCTCTCTCAAAAGCCTTATACAAGCCTTACCCTTCTCATCTACTAGCCACAAGCTCCCTAAGCCTCAAAGTGCTCAATGCTCTTCAGTTAGGAGTTTGTGCAAAAGTTCAAAAAATCGCTTGAAAAATTCCAAGCATCGCCACTGCGATCTCTGTAAGAAGTTGGCGTGCTCTTCTGAAGAAAAGGCACGGGATGTAATACTATTTCACAAATAGTGGATTTAATCCTGAACTAGAGTTCTCAAGCCTAGACTAGTCCTCCACGAGGGAAACCAGGTTAAAATCGGTTGTGTTTCGTATGCTTGCTTCTCGCTCTTTATTATTTCCGCATTTACTCTGATTATTTACTGTTGGTAAAAGAGTTTAATTTTTAATTGGATATTATTGTCATAAACTCTATTCACCCCCCTCTAGAGTTGCCTATTTGTTCTTCAAAGTCGTGTCAGAAGAAAACTAAATCCTAATCATGAAAGCCATTGCTACATCTGGTAACAGAAGAAACTTCTTCAGGCAAAAGTGTATAACATAAAATTTATGTGCACTCATATGTAATAAGATGGACATAAAAAAAAACCATGTCAGTCATCATTAGTATGTGAAAATAACCTACCTTGTGTATGATATCAGCACCATGGCGCTCATAATGAATAAGAAACAACAACGAAATGCTTAGCAAAATATAAAAAGTTCACTCACCAGTCATAATGACACTATCTTGCAAGAAAGAAAAAACGTAACATAAACAATTGGAAACCTCATGGTTTCTATGACATGAAAGGAAAAGATAAAAGATTGTATACCTGAAAGACTGTCTTCAAAAGGGACTTGTTAGCAGCCTGCTCTCGGCAATGTCACCACCTGATATATTGTATTCAACGATAAAATACAACTCTTGCACTTAATTATGTGCATTAACATACAAAAAGTGGGAACTTGTTTGGATTATAGATAATTGCGAGAAGCAAGATAGTCACGTACAAATTTATAAGAACAATATCTGAAATTGCCAAAGCAAAAAAGAGCACTTTCCTTCTCAAATGCAGTATATCATCCTGAAAATTTCACGATAATATACATACTTCCTATGAGAGATAATTTACCATTTTGTGCCTATATTCTAGTGGCATACAAATTTTGTTGGGCTTTTTTAGCATCTAAAATACATAAATCTAAGTACAAGCCTTGCACCAGGACTCAACAATGCAAGTAAACACTACGTGCGAAACTGAGCTCTGGGAATTGACACTCGTGGCATCACCTTTTCTATTTGAAGCCCTTGATCCATGAATGAAATTAAGAAAATTAAAAACAAATATTTAAATCCATACAACATATTTATTCAAACTGATAAACTATACATGAGAAATTACTAAACATCACTTGTATACATACTCCCTGGCCTTTGAACTGGATATATTCCTGAACTTATAAGTCCAAAGTTATGCAACACAAAATAAAACTATTAGCTAGAGAACATTTTAACAAGTTGACTAATGACACAGTTGTTTAATAAAGGGTTACAACAAAATACCATAGAACCATTTGGTGATGACAGGATAGTCGGTTTATGAGAAAGCTGGAGCCTCTCTAGGAACGAACCATATTTTACGCAAAAGAGGTGATTAAAATTACACGAAGAAGCCACCGCTCTGACCATGCTTCTATTTGCTTGACCCTTGTCCCTTTAAGACCTACACAAAAATGGGAGTGCAAAAAATCAGCCTTATTCTTGTTTTTGATGAGTCTTCTACTGAATGATTGCAAGATCCATCATTGCAGTCCTTCTTAAATTTTGGCTTTACTTAGTTCAATGAAGCAATGGTTGCATAACATGAGAAATTCAAAAAAAAAAAACAATAGTTAAAAGTATATTTACAGGAAAAAGGATGACAAGATTCTGGGAAAAAAAACTTAATGATCAATCCTCTAGGTTTGAAAGATTCATCTTAGAAGTTGCTTTTGTAGTATTTTCATTATTGACTTGTAACAACACAAATAAAAGCTTCAGAAGAGATGCTACATATCATTTCTATGTATTTTAAATGCTAGTGAACCACTTCTGTTTCTAGTTCCTATAAAATCACAAATATATAAGAAAACATAGTAAGCATAAAAATGCACCTCATATAAATAGAAATTACTGATATCTAATCAGTACCCACATCAAATTACATGATGGATACAAGTACTTATCCATACTCATGCCAACAACTGTTGATGAGTAACTTGACAAAATCAACAGAAAAATTAGGAATATAAAATATGGAAATCAAAAGAACTATGAACTGAAACTTTTTTTGGACAATTTCAGGGCGTTGAAATTTCTCTTCCATCTTCATGTGCTACTGGTTTTACAGAACAAAAATCTACCAGAGTTTAACCTATTTAGTGTTTCCTAAATCGCCTAGGTTTTGGAAAAGGGCTCTAGGGGACAAACCTAACAGCTAACCTTCGAGAAATATGTTCAAATCTCACCAAGAACCCGTCTTTTCTGCTTCTTTAATACCAAATCTTGATATTTCTCTATAGCGACCTGGACGACATCGGCGAGCTCTTCCACCACCTGAGCATCGACGCCTGGTCCTCCACCCCGAACCTAATGCCCTTTGACGCATAGCTCCTGCTCCACCCAACCCTACTCCCAACCTACACCAAATCCCCATACAAAATTAGGGCTTTTTCAAGCCAGTCAACAAACACATTCCGAAACACAACCATATAAAGAAAAATCGAACGATCAAAAACGCACCTGTCTGCTGTTGCTTCTCTCGGATGCCCTAAAAAAGGAGATGTGAGAAGAAATCATGAAAATCATAGTTAGGAATGGAAGTAGTATTAGGGTTTTGGTGGTGCATTCTGCTTACCAAGCTTTGGAGGCGAGGATGGCAATGAGGGTATTCATGGTTGATGGAATTAGGGTTTTAAAGAAATTATTGATTATGATTTTAGAGAGAGGAAGTGGAAACGAAGTCCTATAGTGGACCGAGAGAGGGAGGGGAGGGGAGGGGAGGTGGGGATCTCTACTTTGGTAAAGGGAAAGTAACACTTTTTTAATTAGAGTGAGGGGGAAGTAGAAGAGGATGTGAAATTATAGGGAATTTGAATTTTTTGTCATTTTTTTAATGTCATAGTTATTATATAAATAAACTAAATAAAAATAATATATTATTTTAGTAGATTATTTTTATTATTAATGTAATTATCGTAACAACTTAGTAACAATAATAACTATTACGAATTAGAAAAAAAAGTTACAAATTTCTTTTTGTGCAGTGTTCGCATCTCATATCATATCAAGATTGGTGGCATGTGCCAGAAGATGCATCTCTATTTCACCTGACATGAGATTTTGTAGCCTTATGATCCTAACATGATCAACTCCATTTTTTTCATTTCCTATGAAGGACATCAAGATCAAGTTGTCGTACATTAAATATTGTTTATTATACACTACCACCATAGTTGAACACGATTTTTGTATGTCATGGAAGAGTTTTGGTATGATGTATATGAGACACTCATTTACCGAGTTTGCTAAGTTGACCCTCCCAATGGTGGTATAGTAGCAACGGCTCGCTACCGCAAGTTGTGACAGTACATACCTACTTCATTGTGGTTTTTATCAAGATCATCGAGTTAGCCGTCGCCAGAGTTTTTTGCGAACATGTCTGCTTTAGCTTCTGATTTGAATTTAGACACTGGTCAGAATATTTAGTATGTTATTTTTTAATTAGTAGTTTATGATACATATTTGGTCTATATTTTTTTGAATTAAATATGATCTATAATATTTTTGTGTCATTCTTATAATCTTACAATTTTTTTACACACAAATATAATATCCATAAATTTTATCATGAACTTAGTGTACTTATCAAGACCCTTGTTAACAATCACCCGAATAAAACATGTATTATACGAGAATTTTTTTGTATATTTCATAAACATATAATACTTGCATACTTTTGACAGACTCAAATTAGTACGTAAATTTTAAGCATTCGAAGTTTTAAACTTGTTCCGTATAAATTATGAAAATTTGGCCCAAAAAAGTGGTGGGAACCTGTTTAATTAACCAAATTTGACAACATATTTAAGAATGTAAAGTTTATAACCTCAATATTTCCATTTTTCAGATTTTGACCGATTTTTTGAACGTCTTTTATTTGCCCTAAGTCGATTTATGCTTCTACTTTTGTCGTCCCAAAATTTTATCGTTTGCCTAATTGCTAACAAGGATCATGACGCAATTTTTTCCAATATTATTGATAAAGTTATTACTGACGATCATTAAATGAGCTGTCATTAAAGTATCATTAATGACATTTTGAGATGAGTGTCATCTATAAAGTGCCATTGTTAACGATTTTTGTAACGTTTGAATGTTTGTGATGCTCAATTCTTATCTTTTCAAACTTGGACATGTTCAAACTTCCTGACATGTTCAAACCTCCTGGCATATTGGGCCAAGTCTCTTTATTAATAGCACTTAGAAGTAAGAGAATGGTATTTTTTCACCAAAATTATACACTCATAATACGCAAAGAATCCAACAAAAGCTTGCCTAACCCATCTTCCAAAGCCCTCATGACTAAGAAAATATGCGGTGCTTAAACAAAAAAGGAAATAAAAATAAGCTCCCAATATTGAGAATGGTTTTTTTTTTCCAACAAAATTATACACTCAACAATACATAAAGAATCCAACAGAAGCTTGTCTAACCCATATTCCAAAGCCCTCATGACTAAAAAATTATGCGATGCTTAACGAAATAAAAATAACCTCCCCAAATTAAATTTGGGGAGCATATTTTCTTAGTAATTTTTTGATAGTTTCAATTCTTGATATTAAAAGGTAATTAATATTCAATTCTTGTTTTTAAAATGAAATTTGGGGTGCTTATTTTCTTAGTAATATTTTTAACGATAAGAAAGAGTTTCTCGTAAAAAAAAATTATTTCCAACAATTAATTTATCACACAAATACAAACATTACATCCGACAACGTTTCATTGGTATGCAAAATAGTCAACTACTTCCGATGACTTGTACAATCTCTCGAAAAAATCCTATACTTTTACTGATAATATCTACATTCCCTCGTAAATAGAAATTTCTTTCCAAAAAGATCTAATTGGTCTCACAAATATAGTACAATTTATGAACAACCGTAATTGCCTTCGCAATTAGTCTACTACTTTCGATGGGTCTAATATGCCCTCAGAAATAATAATACCATTTTTTGATAAAGAATTATTGGGATCGGAAATAGTATTGGTGCCAACAACTCCCGCCATTTATTGTGCAATTTCGACAAAAAAAATAGCTCTTTTTCGAAGGAGCTTTATGCGTCGAAATTAGTATGGACTTTTATGGGATACTTCCGATGGAACAATTTTTGTTGTTGCAACTACTACTTTTTCCAAGAACCCTCGTAAATGTTTGTCGAAAATGAGGGTTTTTGTAGTGTTAATCAAAACCGAACCGAAATGATCGAAAACTGAAATCGAATCAAACCGAACATAATAATCTATTTGGTTTGTCGGTTGGACAATTGCATAGTTTAATGAATAGGGCCCAAAGTTAGAATCGTGGTCAAATTATATTAACAATTATAATTTTATACACATATTTGTTGCGTTTCAAAGTTGTATCCAAAGTTGGATTTCAAAACATACACGTAGAAATATTATTTCAAAATATGTACATTTCTATCACAAAATATGCACAAAATTAGGATATTTCCTTAATTATATAAATCATATTCGGTTTCGGTTTAGGACCGAAATCGTTCAAAACCGAACCGAAAGAATAGAAATTTTAGTATTTTTAAAACCAAGATCGAACCAATTTTTTTAAAACTGAACCGAATCGTTTCGATTTTTGGTGTAGTGCCCCTACTAATAAGACCAACATTTCAAATAATATCAATATTTAAATATAAATTTATAATAGTCTAAATATTGTAAAATACACATATTTTATAATATTTTATAAAAGATGTTAAATATAATCCTTTTACAATATTTCTTAAACATTGTAAATCTATATTACATACACAATGTTTATATAAAGTGGTAGAATAAAACTAATTTTACAACATCAAACAAACATTGTGAAATATATAAAAAGTGCAACATGTGATAAACGTTGTTGAACATGATTTTTTTACAATATTTAAATACATTGTCAAAATAAATAACTTTGACAACATTGAATAAATGTTGTCAAAATTAATAAATATTACAATGTTAATAAAATACTGTTGAAGACAATCATATACAACTTTTGTGAATGACCATTGTAGAAGCCTCAACGTTTGAATATAAAACGTTGTTTGCACATATATTTTACAACATTTTTACAATAACGGTTGTAGAAGACCCCATTTTTAATAACACTTTTAGGATGTGTTTACATGGAACGTTGTAAAAGGACTTTTTTCTTGTAGTGTATAAGCCTCACATCTACTGTTAGTTGAACTTCTAAAGTTTGTCTTCTTTGTGAACTTGTCAATTGTTGGGATGAATGCGAGTTTGTTGAGGAATTATGTGGGCTTTTACCAGGTTTGCGTTGATAGACTTGGACTATGCCCTTTACAAATTATTTTTAATTAGCAAATCATTAACCATTTTGCTTTCTTTTGATTTTCAGATAGCATAAGTATAGACTAAGCTCGATTCCTGTTCTGCACAGATTTGAGACTTACTACCAGATAGCTTTTGTCATTAAGAAGGAAGTTGAAGATCTGGAAGTTGCAGGTATCATTATAGATTTTTTTTTTTGTATATGAGTGTCACAATTTCTAAAGCTTTTAAATTCCTGTTGTAATGAGCTTCAAAACCAGAAGAATTGTGTTTGAAGGAAAAATAAAAATTGGAAAGAAGAACTGTCTTCAAAACAGATGAGTTTTTCTGTATACTGCTTGATACTTGTACCATGTGATTTCCTGAATATTTTTTAAAATTTCCAATGCATTCAATTTATTATATGGTTGATGATTCTATGAGCATGTTGATTTGTTTCACTTAATTATTATGCATACTTTTGTAGATTTTAGAATTTAAGTTTCACGCGGATGATGACTTCACTGCTACGAGCATGATGCTGAACTTGGACGTAATTTTATCTGTATGGCATTACCTTTTTAGGATTATACCGTGTGTATAGCAATATATTTTTGATTATAACGTTTTAGTATTATGGTTCAAGTACACCAATATTTCAATTTGGTAGTACTTACCTCTTATTACGTTATGTTTCCTTTTTTTTCTTTTATAGAAAACATTTTCTTATTATGAAGAAAAATATATCTCATAATTGCTTAACACCTTTGTTTTACCAGTAATCTTGACAAAATAAGTTATTGTTCTTTTTATGCATATTGTACTTTTTCTCATTTAGGAAACATTTAACTAAATTATGTATTCTAGTTTATGTCCTCTGACTTCTGTTTCTAAAGACACTTGTTGCTCTGAAGAAATGTGCATAGTTGATCAAATATGGTCATAAAGGAAAGCCAAAGTTTGAACAAACTATGATTAGTCTCCATCGAAATACTTGTATGAATTCTTAAATTTGTAGTTTGAATGGTTTAATTTTGTACTATGGAGGAGAATATTGTATTCTCATAATTTTGGTGTAATGACTATATGAAGAATAATTGTAACTTGGAATATGTTTACTTATAAATGCAAGTAATGGTGTTGTTTATTAATTTTGAATGTGTATGTATGAATTGTCTTGTGTAAATTATGTTATAATATAATTGGTAATATTTAAAGTCCAGGTTTATGGCAGTACAAACAAATTCTCATTTTAATAATTTTCTATTGTTAGAAAATTTATTTTTAAATATTTTTTTACCGATAGCAAAGTTATTTTTGTAACAGTTCTTTACAATTAGCAAATTCATTTTTTACAACATTTTTTTACCGTTAACAAATTTATTTTTCCAACGGTTTTTACTGTGAGCAAATTTATATTCCCAACGGTTTTTACCGTTAGCAACATGAATTTTTCCAATGGTATTTTACCGTGAACAACATGAATTTTTCCAACGTTTTTTTACTGTTAAGAAATTTTCTAACGCCATATTAACAACGATAAAAAAACCGTTAGGAAATAACCGTTTTGGTGTCGTGACTTGGATAAGGAATCCCGGGATGATTACTTTTGGCCCGACTGTCGGGGCATATTTGTATACAAAGCCAAATGATCCATTCCAACTCTCTCAATTTGCTGCTGCTGCCAAGGTGGAAGACAAAGCTTTATAGCTGAATTTCTATTGTAATTTGTGAATCATTATGAAAATTGTAGGTACTGAGATGGTATTAAATTAGTAGAAAAGATTTATTTCTAGTTACGCATTAATAAAAGATGGTACACTTTGTTATTTCCAAAATCTAAAAATGGAATATGATATACTGCTAACAGGTTACATGCGTGAATGAGTTATAGTTGCCTTTGCAAGTTGCCGAAATCATCACGACAACTATATTTTTTGGGATGTCGCCAAATTTTAGTGGCATGTACTCATTTTTTTGTAGTCATATACTCACGTGGCCATATATCCCTCTATTGCTATGGTGAACAATTTTGTCTATTTCTAAATATCCTCATGTGGTTGTATACATTCGCTTTCCGCTTAGGAGAATTGACGTGTCTAATGAACTCAAAACATTGGATACGGTAAACAGATCTTCATGTGGCTATATAATGTTCCCTTAAATAAGGTAAGTCAGGCAGCCATATATCAATCTTTTGCCATATTGAACACATGTGTCTATTTCTTAATATCCCCAAGTGGCTATATATATTTGTTTTTTGCCTCAGAGAATACTCATGTCTAATAAACATTACACTTTGGACACGGTAAACAGATCTTCATGTGACCATATAATGTTCCCTAAAATAAGGTAAGTCACGTGGCCATATATTAATCTTTTGCCATGTTTAACACCTGTGTCTATTTCTTAAAATCCCCATGTGGCTATATATGTTCGCTTTTCGCCTCGGAGAATTCACGTGTCTAATAAATATTACACTTTGGACACGGTAAACATATCTTCATGTGGCCATTTCATGTGCCCTGAAATAAGATAACTCCCGTGGCTATATATCCATCTTTTACCATGTTGAACGCCTATGTCTATTTCTTAATATCCTCACGTGGCTATATATATTCGCTTTCTGCCTCGGAGAATTCACGTATCTAATGAACATTACATTTTGGACACGGTAAATAGATCTTCATGTGGCTATTTTATGTGCCCTGAAATAAGATAACTCTCATGGCTATATATCCATCTTTGCCATATTGAACACCTGTGTCTATTTCTTAATATCCTCAAATGGCTATATATTCACTTTGTGTCTCGCTGAATCGATGTGTCTAATGAACCCTACACTTTGGACACGCAAAATAATCTTTGTGGTTATATAAATTGTCTTTATGCTTCGGTGAATTGATGTGTCTAATGAACCCTATACTTTGGACACGCAAAACAATCTTAGTGGCTATATAAATTAGCTTTCTGCCACGGTGAATTGATGTGTCTAATGCCAGCCTACACTTTAGACACATAAACAATTACTTCATGTGGCCATATATTCGTCTGTCACCACAGACAATCACCATCACAAAATAAAGTCACAGTTTAGATAAAAACCAATGACAAATTGGTGCCCTTTGGCTACATTGTTTGACCATGGTTTATAATAGACACGACAATTAAGTTAAAGTGTGGCCGAATTGGTTATTGATGGTTTGTAATGGATATGGTTATTGAATTAAAATGTGGCTAAAACAACACTGTAATTTTATCTATGGCCTATAGCTACGGCAATAACCTCAACCGTGGCTAAGCTGTCAAACCAAAATCGTGGCCTTTGTGACCTTTTGTACTAGTGATATTTGCATTTTCCAATAGGTGGCTGCAATTGATTAATAAAAATTAATTAAGAAGGGTCAATATGAGTTTAGGCAACCTAGGTTAGGCTCTACTTAAGCTTTTTGGACAAGGTCTGGGTCGATACAATTAATCGAAAGGAACTAGGCTCCGAAAGTCTATTAAATGGGTCTTGTGCGCCATTTGAAAATAAGTAGCACATGAGAACAATTGAGTAGGACACTATTGGCATGCATGCAGTAGGCTCAAAATAGGTCAAAACCATATATTGGGTCAAAATGTTTGGATCAGATTTGGGTCTTAAATTGGAATTAGAAAATACATCGAAATTACATCGAAGGGCAAAAATGACCATTTTGACCCGAAAGTTGTGCAAGAAAAATATAGTACAAGAAAACATGTTTGAGTGGATATGATATGTCAAATCGAAGGGGGACTCATTTAGAACACGAATATGAAATTGATTTCGAAGAATTGGCTAATGTTGTGCTTCAAAAGTCAAAGCTACAGTAAAGTGTACTTATAGTCATAATTGAAAATAAAATATAGTTTAATAATAAAAATCATATTAAATAAATAAGAAAAATTCCAAAAATTAGAGGGCTTATAGTAATATTCCAAGAACGTCGGAGGGTATCTGCAACTCATAAAATACCATGGTTCCATCTGGAGACTATGGTTTACCGATTTGGCTTCCCTCGCGCACTAATGATTGTCCTCCCCCAAGTTCCCATACTGATCAAGCCATGTCCATAACTTGTCCAGTTTTATAACTGCTTGAGTCTCTAATACCCTAATGATAGCAGTTATCTATCCATCATACGTCTTTTACATATTGATGGCCAGTTAAATACACAAGTCGTGCCCCTATAAAAAATGTCTCAAATCGTATAAAGTAACTATCATGGCCAAAGGAGATATAGGAATATCCCACAATCATAAGTTAGTCCACTAAAATTAGGTCAACATACATAAAATAAAGTAAAAACACGTAAAACGACTAACACAGTCGCTTGTACTCAAGTATGACTTGGACGCTCAGTTTATAATATATAAAAATAAACAAATATGAAAAAAAATACATGCTGAAATAATATAATACGAAGTAAATATAGTAAGGTATACTTGCCTGGTGGTAATGTGATGATTTGACAACGTCTAGCAGGTGAACCCGTTAAGTCAAAGGAAGTAGCAAAAGTAGAATCGTCGCAAACATCTCCGGATGCTGAAACAAATATTAGCAATAATTCTGAAATGGGTGAGAAAGTCAGAATAGTCTACCCATAAGTCCAATTTAGACACGTGTTTGCCATAAATAAAAACTTAAACGAACTTTTGTTTTACAAACTTGAAAGAAAAAAGAGTACAGTAAATCTTATACAAGAATCTAAAGTACAATAATTTTGGCAAAGTATAGCTATAGAGATCTGATCTGTGGTCGATCGCTTGACTCCTTGGACTACTCGACAATGGTTGAAAAATGCAAACACTCGAACACTTGGAGAAGAAGGTTTTGACAACATTGGCAAAAAGCTTCTGTATATTCTCTCTCTTTCCACCTGTGTGTTATGAAGGATATACTAACTCATTATTTATAGCCGTTCAACACTAGAATGGTTGCTAAGGAACATGCGTACAAACATGCAATTTGTACTGTATTTCTCACTTGTGCGCATATTTTTTAAATATTTACAACCCACGTTCTGCTTAGTAGTTGCGCAAAGTTACTACTGGCTTGACACGTGGCTCCCTTTACGAGCAAGGCTCAGATCGTGGTGACAGTTATTTATGCATATTCCACGAGAATTGTGGCACGAAATACACATAATCATAACTGCTCACTATCGGTTATAAGCATACTTTGGAAAATAATAACATATTGGTGTGCTATTGTAGAAGTAAACTCGTTGACATATTGGCGTACTCTGGTAGAGATAACAATATTGCCGTACTCAGATAGAGGTAGCACATTGGCATACTCTGATAGAGGTAGCACATTGGCATACTCTGATAGAGGTAGCACATAGGCGTACTCTGATAGAGGTAGCACATTGGCGTACTCTGATAGAGGTAGAATATTAGCGTAGTCTAATAGAGGAAGCACATTGGTACTCTGATAGAGGTAGCACATTGGCGTACTCTGATAGAGCATGGTCAAGCTGTCCACTAAACGACAATTTGGGTCTACGTGCCAAAAGATCTACATTAATGACTTAATCTCTTCGATTGTTGTGCCAGTCTGTCAACTATTAGGAATTAAATATTGGAAGGAAATCATGAAGATTGTACGCTCACTTCTGTTGTGTTGGCATGAAAGTATGCCTCCATACCAAGCTCTAAGAAAGTACGTCACTCCTTCTTGAATGTCTTATGAGAAAGTATGCCACCTCTTGTATGACTTATATCCTTTGGGAGCATACTTTTTATGCTTCTATAAGACCCCATTCAAAGTTTTCGTATTTTTCATATAAATTCAAAATAATTTGAACTAGAAGCATAAATGGTGGTTCTAATATTGTGTGCGCATTTGAAACAGAATCTCAACGGACTGCTAATGTGGCCGCGTATTTAGTATGTCATCATGATTTAAGGCATGGATCCCGAAGCATTTGTTTCAGAAGACGATTGGTCTTACCCAACTAGTATATATAGTTAGGCATGGAAGAGAGAGAACTCTTTACAAATTCTTCAACTCCTCTTCCAAAACCCTAACTTCATCTTCAACCTCAAGATCCACCAATGGCGCCCAAGCAATCCCAAACAGCAAGAAAGGAGAGTAAGGGGAAGGAATCAACAACTTCTACCTGTACAACTACGACAAGACCCGCGGCTAAACCGACGACTGCTCAGCCCACCGGAGAATCACTCAACATGGTACAATTAAGAGTCGCTTCTCGTGAGATAGCCCATCCTGCTATGATAGACACGGCTACATATTTCCTTTTCTTTTTTTTTCCTTTTGTTTTGTGGAGAGAAAGAAGATGATGATATGTCGTAAAACACAGAGACCTGTGTACACGTATACTTTTCCCTCGTTCAGGGTGGAAATAAGTACTTGGCCCACTGTCCAAACTTTTGACGAGTTTCGGATATTGGCATACTTTCCTTCTTCAGATTGAAAGTGACCATCCTATGCACTTTCCAATCTATTGGCAAGTTAGCGTACTTTCCAGATTGGAAAAGAGCTACTATGTGTACTTTTTCAGTCTATATGAGAGAATCATGGTTATGTGCACACTTCAAGTAGCGCATTTTCTGTAAATCTGAACGAGAACTTGTAGATTGCTTTTGTTTGTATTTTTGTCATAGAGACTTATTGACTTCATGTTTATGAATTTGCAGTTGACTTATGCATGGACCCACTAGATGACATGTTAGTATCTAGTGCTGGCCTATTGCACACCAACTATCTAGAGAATTTATCACATGTGGAATTCCCGCGGTTTGACAAAAGTTTACCAGAAACTCATTAACTTCTGATAACCAACCAAAACGAACGGATACTAACATCATTAATAAGTAGTGAATTGTCCACTTTGTTCGACGGAGAACTGTACCAGAAACTAGCCTATCTATTTAGGGATGCTATCAGTAGATCCTCTCAGAAAATCTAGTGTCATATGAAGGTCTACGTTAAATAACATCGATTATGTTACTGTACCAACGTGAGCCTGCAAATAGGATATAAAAGAATAGGATAGAAAAGACCCATAGGATCTCATCCACATATGTATATTGTTACACATTTTTTATATCTATATATCGACTTTGAAATTTTTTCCTTGACTTGCATGCTGCTTGATATCATCTGTTCTTAGCTTATAAATTTTGTTTACGCGCAGTACAATGGACTCACAAGCTGGCGGCAAGAATCCCGCGGTTACTCCGGCTGGAGGTTCTTTTACTTAACCTGACAATCCAGTAGCTTCGCACTCATTGAGGTTCAGGAGAGAGGATATCTTGCCGATGGCACCGATGCCACCCATGCCATTTGTTCAGCTCAGGCAGCCTATGGATCCATTAGAAGTTGTTCCAAGCCTTCTATGTTATGATGCAAGCACAACAAAAGATCCAACTAGAGACTTAGTGGAGACAAACAGAGAATATGGAGGATGGTATTGTGGCAGCCTTGGAGAGGGTAACTCCACCAGCTTGCCAGCCATTGACGGGAACGCTCACCAAATTTTGCCAGTTGGAGCCAACTAGATTCTCATACAAGGATGGGCTTACAAAAGTTCATGTGTGGCTCACCAACATACAACACTAGTTGGAGGCAGCAGATTTACCGAAGGAGCGTTGGATGATTGTCGTTAGGATGCAACTGACTGGCAATGCATACTGGTGGCTCACAGAAGAAAGGCAATTGGCACGGATAATGTTACTTGGGAAGAGTTCTCTAAACTCTTCAAAGATATGTACATCTCAGCTACATTCAGAGCGGAGCTTCGATGCCTGTTCCTTTACCTCATTCAGGGCAACATGAGGGTAGAAGAATACAATATCGAGTTTCTATGACTAAGCCGCTTCGTACCTACACTGATCCAAACAGAGAAGGAGAAGGCGGAGAAATCTATGACGGGTTGAGTTACATATTACAGGAGCTTATCAAAGCCGCTGCTGTCACGCCCCGATTCCAAAGAATCGATAGTCGTCCCCCATGCGTGATGTCGTGCGAACCTAAGTTGTGCTCGCATAAGACAAAGTCATAAGGTTATCTGAAACACAACATCTAATAGAGTATGAGAGAAATTAAGTAACACATTTGAAATAGAATAAACTTTTCTTTTCGTTGATAATAAACATAATTTACAAGGCTCTATACAATAGTTGCCGTGCGGGCTTACAACTTGACTCGACTTACAAAATGAACGCTGATGAGATAGACATTTCATCCCCTTTTATACAACCAAGATATTTCAGACACCTGCTATTGTAGGGAGTTGAGCCATCTTTCTTTGGACTGAAATGCGGAGTCTTCAGAAGGATTGAAACAAGCCTTGGCAGATGGACGAGGCTTCAAAATGAACTAGCGTCGCTTTGAGTTAGGTGGCATGCCCTTCTTGGTCCAAGGTACCTGTGGAGAGCGAGGGTCAGTACATTGTCGTATACTGGTGAATGGCTAATTATATACCACGCTCTCATTTGGTTCAAGAATTTATGTGAAACATGCTATATATATTCAGTGATCTTTCTAGCCATCCTAGTGAATTGCATGCAAGCATTAAATAGGCATGATAACGTAAACTACCCTATAACTTACCCAAGGTAGAGTGTGTCATTGCAATGTGATAGCTTACCATGTTCTCTCCTGTAAATTGTTATCATTTACTAGCATAGTGTGTGCGGTTTGCATATGTGAAGGTCATTGGCATCACAAGTCATTCTGGACTATAGCTGGGTTTAGACTATGTCCATTTCAGTGCGATAAGCGAGCTCCGCTGAAAGTTCCTCGAATAACCAGTTTTGCTAATGTCTAGCACAACTATCTTTTGCTTCCTAGGCCGAATCGATCTCATTTCCCGGGTTATCCTTCGAGGGATTCATTCCTTGTGCACAAGTTGTCCAATGACCGTGCAAGGCTAGAATAGTTTATTCAAGCATGATCTTTAATTTATGATCAACTTAACCATTTTTATCGTTGTTTTGCCTTATTGTGGCGACAGTTGTTCAATGTGTCATGCTTATCACAGTTCTATAACAAACATAACATATTAAGTATGTAGTAGTTTATGATATAACACTTCTATAGTAGATGTACATAAGAAAGCATGTAGCAATTTCATGGCATAACAGTTCTATAGCGAGTGTATGTGAGAAATCGTGCAACAGTTTATTGAAATTAACCATTTGAGTCCTTGCATATTCGACTAACATTTTATCGATTGATTAGAGAATAAGAGGGCCAAAGGTAAGAAGGTCTAGTTCTTGTACTAGACGGCGTCTACGCGATCAATGAACTTGCACAAGCAACGCATCAACACTCTACCCTTCTCTTTCAAGTTCGATATAAAATACAAAGTTTGAAGAATGCAAGCAATGAAATCCATCGAAAACATTCATGAAGATGCGTACATAAAACCAAAACCAAAGAAGCAAGTGCAACATAAAAAATAGAGCAACGTAAGGTCTTTCACGACTCAGTCTCAGTGTCTATCCTCGAGGCACAACCAGCTGAATATTGAACTTGTTTTCGAAAAAGCCATTCCATAACGAGGAAAGGATCTTGATTCAACTGGTCCCGACCAATCGATAGCGACAATGTATCTTAATTATGTTCCCCACATCGCGACGAGGAATGGGACAGGATATTAGGATGGGGCACTACATTATAACCAACTAAGAAAAGTTTCGTCCTCTAAACTTACGAATAGAACCTACCTCTAGGAAAACAATGATGTAAACCTTTCCTTCATCTCAGACTCAAGTTTTTCGGTCGACTCCTCGACCAAATGGTTCCTCTAGAGTACAAGAACAATAGGGATTGCTCGATTTTGAAGCAATTTATCGTTGTGCTCCGAGATTTGGACTGGTTCCACCCCATAAGTCAAGTCCGCCTTTAGATTCAGCTGACCAAAATCTACCACATGGCTCGAATTATGCACGTACTTTCGTACTTGGAAGACGTAAAAGACATTGTGTACATCCGACGTGATGGCGACAATACAATCTGATAAACTACTAGGATGACTCACTTGAGTATTTCGAAAAGAACCACAAATCTTGGACTAAACTTGCCTTTAGCTCTGAACTTAGTAACTCCTTGTATGGGCATTACCTTCAAAAACACGTGATCACCTTCTAGGAACTCGAGGGGTCATCGATGGGTTTCAGCTCAGCGTAGCTCTTTTGTCGACTCCGTGCCACTATCCCGTATCAGCCTGACCTTCTTCACGCTGTGCTCCACCACCTCCAGACCGACAATCTGCCGCTCCCTAACTTTATCCCAACAAATAAGTGATCTGCACTTTCTTCCGTACAAAACTTCATACAGCACAATCTGAATATTAGATTGGTAGCTATTATTGTATGCAAATTCTGCTAGCGGTAGATGAACGTCCCAGCTTGACATCAAGTCTATTGCATATAGCCATAGCATGTATTCGAGAATATGATTCACTCGTTCTATTTGTCCGTCGATTTGGGGATGATAAGCAGTACTAAAGTTCAACTTAGTTCCCATAGCCGACTGAAGGCTACTCCAGAAGCATGACAAGCATCTCCCATCTCGATCTGAAAAGATGGATACCGGAACTCCATACAGTCGTACTGCTTCGTCAAGGAAAATCTGAGCCAGACATTCGACACTCCAAGTAACTTTGATGGCAATAAAATGTGCTGACTTGGTAAGTCGATCGACGATGACCTAGACTGTAGAAGCATGGAAAAGAACATGAAAGTCCATACGGCTCAAAACAGAGGGAGTCTCATGCGGCTCAAAAGTCCCTTAGAGCTTTATGCGACTCAAAATCCTTTAGAGCTTCATGCGGCTCAAAAGTCCCTTAGAGCCTCATGTGGCTCAAAAATCCCTTAGAAATTTCATGCGGCTGGAAAGTCCCTGAAAGCTCCATACGGCTCGGAAAAAGCCACGTGGCCCTATACGGTTCAAAAATAGGCCTCTACAGCTGGCCATAACTGCTCTGTGCAGCTGGCTCATTAAATGCTCTGACGCAATGCAGCAGCTCTGACACAAAAGATTGACAGCTCTAACATAAAGGAAAAATGATGACTCTGACATAATGGCGTGCCCCTAGAGAGACGAGAAAAATCTTTATGGACGGCACAATCCACCAATTCCAAAGCTCCTTATGCGGATCGCTTCAAAGACTTCCATGCGGCTCAGTTATGGGGGCCACCCTTATGCGGTTCAGATGAGGGGCCACCCTCATGCGGTTCAGTTGGGGCCCACCCTCACGTGGCTCAGTTGGAGGCCATCCTTATGAGGTTCAGTTGGAGTCCCTCCTTATGCGGCTCAGTTGGAGGCCATCCTTATGCGGTTCAGTTGGAGGCCACCCTCATGCGGTTCAGTTGGAGGCCACCCTCATGCGACTCAGTTGGAGGCCATCCTTATGTAGTTCAGTTGGAGGCCACCCTTATACGGCTCAGTTGGAGGCCATCCATATGCGGTTCAGTTGGAGGCCACCCTTATGTGGTTCAGTTGGAGGCCACCCTCATGCGGCTCGGTTGTGAGGCCACCCTCATGCGGCTCAATTAGTAGACCACACTCATGCAGCTCTGCCAGGATGCCCCGTTCATGAGGTTCGTAGCATAAATGACAGTTGGGACACGTGGCAGAAGAATGACTAAGACTTATCTACTTGGATTTAGCAACCAACAAATCATAACAATGCAGATTTATTACAATCGTCATAACTGTCCAGATCAATTTCCAACAAACAATACAGATTTGTTGAAATCAACATAAACAGCCCAGATTGATTTCCAACAAACAAGATCAAAGCTAATCTTAACCAATCCCCAACCGCCCACTTTTCAAGGAGCAATTACTGCACACCCTATTTATCACAAAGCCCTATAAATAGCAGGGGATTATTCCTTTGCAAAAGACACAGAGTTATACGCACAGAGCCCGAGCAGAGAGACTAGAAACCCCCGTACACACAAAGAGCATTTCTTCGCCAGAGTAGAAGCTACGTCCGATCGTCCAAGGAGTAAGACAGAATTGATATCACTTTCCCAAGCCTCTACCGTCACCCCCAGAAAAACTAAATAATTGTACTTAGATTGCTTTTCTTAGGTTTTGTTCCTAGGCTCTCTTTGTTCGAACGAGTTTGTATTGTGAATCAAAGTCCAGTCCTCCCATAAAACTGTTCTGTTCTGTCGATAATCAATGGCAAACACGATGGCGACTCTGCTGGGGACTAACTTCACCACTGCTGAGAAGTTGGTGACGCAATCGGACGCAGCCAAGCTTGGCTCCACGCAACAGATGCTGGTCGTCCGCTTCGACCAGCATGCGTTTGTAGAAATGCTCTCCGACGGGAGTGCTGGCCCGGTTCAGAAGCGTGCCCGCACGAAGAAGTCCCGCAGGGAATGGAGGCCCAAGACTTTCGCTCCTCCCCAAGCTCTGGAAGAAGCGTTCTCTGCTACCCAAAACGGCGGGGAAGACTCCCATGCGGCCCCACTTCAGGTCACAGAGGACCCTGCTGTTCTCAAGTCTGGCAGAGGAAAGCACTACGATGCTGGACTTGAGGAAGCAAATGGGGACTCTATGCGGTCCAGGAAGAAACCGCATAAGGTTGCCAGCCTCACGAAGAAGGCTCATACGGCCAACAATTCCAGCAGAATGAAGGCTCATACGGCCACTAAATCCAGCCGCATGAATGCTGATGCGGCCACAAATGCCAGCCGCATGAATGTTGATGCAGCCACAAATGCCAGCCGCATGAATGCCTATGCGGCAGCCAAATCCAATCGCATAAATTTTTATGCGGCCACAAATGCTAGCCGCATGAATGTTGATGCGGCCATAAATGCCAGCCGTATGAATGCTCATACGGCCACCAATCCCAGCCGCAGACCATCTGCTCCATGCGGCTCGGGTTCAGTCTTCGACCGCCTCTCATGCTGTCATGATCTCAGATGCTCTTATAAGGATGTGCCAGACTCTGTACGGCACAATTTGGACTCTTCCTACTATGCGCCCTTGGGTGCTAGAGGAAAGAAGTCTAGGGTAGCGCGGGCTCGTCGAGCTAAGTCAGCTATCCTAACCTCTGACCATCAGAGAGCTCCGCTTACTATTAGGCAGGTCTCTAATAGAAAGTTGTGCATAACCGACCGTGTCCAGCCCCCGGCGATAAGCGGACAGAGTGGTTCCCAAGAGTCTCCCAATCAGTGAGCAAACATGGTGCCAACACACTCGTATGCTCGGGACTCCCGGGCCCACAAAACGAGTGACTTGCGTGATGTGATTCGTCACAAGCGCAAAGAAAGAGAAGAAAACTTGGTGTGCAGAGAGTCCTTTCATGGACATCACTGCACTCATGTCATTATCAACTGCTGCTGCAGCAAAGCGGCAGTACAAGAGGACCGGCAGTCCGTCTTCCAACGACTGCAGCAGCCAGGACCAGTCCTGCAACAAAGCTCAGGAGACGAGGCGCTTTATCTCGTCTCCTGCAATTCTGCTCGGAAGATCCCTACCAGCAAGACGGGAAAGAAGATAAATGTTACCAGCCCGACGATCTCTATTAGCACGGCTAGAAAACTCTCATCTAGGCGATTGTCCACAACCACCACTGGAGGAGTTTATCAGGGCACCCGCTCTAAGACGAAATCTTCAACACTCGAAGATTCGTCATCTGTATCTCCGGGGGTGGCCGAAGCTGGGGGTAGCACCCCTCCGAACGTCCACAACAATTCGGTGTTCCAAGAAGATGCACCAGGGGAAACAATCCCCCCCACAGATGCAGTAGATCCGGACGTCCCTGAGGACGTCCACGGGTCCCAAGACGAGGCAGCCTCCTATGCAGGGGTAGCACTTCCTCTGAGTCCGAACTAGAGGAGAACATCCCTACATACCCCGACGATTTCTCGGTGCAAGGGTATGATTCAGAGGGCACGTCCTCCACCGTTCCTTCCATCTTTCCTCATATGAGGACGGTGTTCATGACGAACAACGACCAAGACGGTTCTAGTGATCGCCAACGCATCGACACTCTGAAGGCCATACTTTATACCTTGGTCAAGTCCGTGGACGAGATCAAAGCGGCCCTACCGGCTCTGCAAGGAAGGACGCCTGGCTAAACAAGCTTGGGTCCCGCGGTCAATACGGACTCAAACTCAACTGTGCCAAACTCGGGCGACAATCCTCCTACAATGTCGGCTCCCACCGCTGTAGACGAGGCCAGAAAGGCGAGACGAGAGGTCCAGGAGCTCCGGGCCATGTTTCACGCCCGAGAAACCTTCCAAGACCTCAGGATACGACAACCGTATCCTGCTGTATGGAGAGATGTCCCCTTCCCACCAAGATATAAGATATTTAACATCAATCCATATGATGGGAAGACATCTGCGAGCCGGTACATCACCTACTTTGAAGTCACGACCGACCATCTGCCTCATGACGATGCTATCCTCACGCGGTTGTTCATCGGGAAATTGGAGGGGGTAGCATTTGATTGGTACCGCAATCTGTCGGACAACTGCATCTATTCCTTCGCCGGCTTCAAAAATATGTTCCTTGAAAGGTTCTACGAGGTAGGACAAGATATGACAATGTCCACCCTCATAGACGTTGTTCAAGGTAAGAAGGAGCTGACAAGGAACTACATTGAGCGGTTTTGCCAAACCGCGCTAAAATTGCCCTCTGGCAATCCGGATTCTTCCTTCATTGAAATATGCCAAAAGAGGCTGCTTCCCATAATCAGCCTCTGGATGGGCGAAAGTCAGTTCAAGGACTGGAAGACTTTCATCATCAGCACCACTAGTGCAGAAGACAAGTTGAGAAAAGCTCGCCAACTGGGGTTGCACATCTCGGAAGGAGAGGATAAGGGCAAACGCCCTAATACCAACAACAACAACGGTGGTAATCCCCCAACAGCCGAGACAACAAGGGCAAACAGGCTATGGTGGCCGACACAGCCCCGAAGCCTGAACCGAAGCCGGCAGAGAAGCAGTGGCCGCAGATGACTTACTCCTTCGAAGAGAGCCATGTCAAGCCCATCTTTGACATGCTCATACAAGGAGACAGGATTCAGCTCCTTCTACCGAGATGTGAGCCTCGGCCTGCAGAGATGGAAAGCCCAAAGTACTGCCACTACCACCGCTACGTCCACCATGCTACTCAAGACTGCTTCCAATTGAAGCGGTACATCCAGAACCTGATCGACTCTAAGGCTCTGGCTATTGACTTCGAGGAGGTAACTGTGGCGGCCAACATGATGTCTGTCCAATTCGGCAGCTTTCCTCTGACGAAGACTCAAGATGGAGTAGTACCCATTCTCCGGGCAAAGATAGAGGTCGCTAATCTTCCACCTCCCCGAGACCAGGCTGCTGGGCTGTTACCCCTCACCACATCACGAAGGGAGGTCATGTGGATCCACCAGGACTTAGTATCTGAAGTAACCTAGCCAGCATCACCCTCTACTGGCAAGAAGAAGGGTGGGAAAGTCAAGTCCTGCCACACAATCTCGGCTGACATCGAAGAAGCGACAACTGTCGTTACCCGATCCGGTACACAAACTCAACCCCCACCGGGTAACTCGGCTAAAGATCATCAGCCGGCGGCTGCTGATGCTCCAGGACCTTCTCAGCCTTCGACGAACGACAAGCCTAGGCCGAAGGAGACTCGTTTTGACAAACCGCTCCGAAAAGAGGCGCTTCATAGGATGGAGAGGCCCTACAACTTTGACATCTTGGCACAATTGGCCAACACACCGGCCAAGTTGTCATTATACGAGCTCTTGAGGCTCTCCAAGGATGTTCGCGTCGCCCTAAGTGACGTACTTCAAAATGCTGATGCTTATCTGGCTTAAGTCAAGCTCACAGGAGAGAGCTCGCCAGTAGATGCCCAGGACAGTGCTTGTACCGGTACAATGCCAAATATCGTGTTCACTCCGCAGGATATGCTTATCAAGACCAACTTGTACGATCGCCCTCTGTATTACACTGGATACGTCGACGACGTCAAGATGGATCGGATACACATTGATCCATCTTCGATAAGCATTATTCCGAAGAGCTTGCTTCACCATCTGTGCATCCCTATGCATCGGCTGACTCCTACAAGCACCGCCATCAGCGGCTTCAATTCTGGGAGAAGCTATCCCATCGGGAAGATTCGCCTGAAGTGCCAAATTGTCGACCTTCAGTCGGAAGTAACCTGCTATGTCATCGACGCAGACACCTCCTACAACATTCTTCTGGGGCATCCGTGGATACACAATTACATGATCGTGCCCTCCATATTATACCAGTGCTTCAAGTACATCGACAAGCATGGCTTCGTCAGAACAAAATTCGCTGACATCGATCCCTTCAAAGGGGTCGAATCCTACTATTCGGATTCCTGCTTGTACGAGAACTCGAAGAGGCACTTGATCAAGAAGGATGCTCAAGAGCAGACAGAGGTAATTGCGAGGCCGGAGGAACCCTTGAGAATCCATCTCCAACCCCGCAAACCAGGAAAGATGGCACCTCTCACAGCAACTCTGCGTAGAGAAATAACGAGTCTACCGGTGCTCACTGCACAAAAGAAGAAGATGATAATCTGACTGCCAAGGTCTGGCCAAGCGCCGAGACCCACTATGGAGCCACTGACAATCAGGCTGCCGAGAGCTGGCCAGCAACAAATAGAGGAGTTCAATCCCTCTGTCTAGCCGATGACGATTCATCTTTCCAGAATGAGTCGACAGCCGAACACTAAGTCGGGGACTGCTAGCGAGCCAACAACTCCCCGCCCAGCACCGAACACCAAACTGGGGGTCGCTAGTGCGCCAACGACTCTACGTTCTACTCCACCAGTGGCGCCCCTGATGATTAAGCTGCCCTGGTCGTCCTTCCAGTATTCATTGACACAGGAGGTGGCCGAAGAAGAGTTAGAGCTGGCCAAGTATGTGGCTGCTCACACTGATGTTCCGTCCACAGATGATGTAATTCCACCGAAAAAGATACCTTACTTCATCAATAAAGGACTATCTTTGAACTACCTCAAGCTTAATAAGCTTTGTACAATGTATGCTATGGAACACGGTATAGGCACCCACCTACACACACAAGTGACAAATGTCTATACCGCAAACCAACTCACTCCCATGGAAGACGCTTGCTTCATAGTCGAGGGAGAGGATCATCCAATCATCTTCGGCCGGAAGAATGATCCACAGCCCTTCAGGATAGAAGAAGTTGATCTCGAACCCGACACCAGGAGACTGCCCCTTTATTTGTATAGCTCCCGATCTAAGTACCTCATGCAAAAACAAGGGTATGATCTGGAGACTATGCCAGGCTTAAACTACGGCACTGGTCGGCAATTACCTTTGCAGTTGCCATCCCGGCTGGAAAACCACGAGATTATTACAACAAGACCAGATGTGGGCTAGGTTATGTTACACCTGCAATAACTCCTGAAAGCTCAGATGAGGAATGTGACTGGCATTCATATTCAACCGGATCACCAACTTGTGATTCGGATGTCAGCATTGGGGACGTATTCAGGCAAGCTATGTCTGTCAATATGGCATTTACTGATGCCTACGAAGAAGACGAAGACGTACCCAAACTTTTTGAGTTAGAACCTTTGGTCCAGCAACTAGATGTACAGTGGGAGAAATGCTTCGAACTTCGTGAACCTCCCACTGAAGATGAGGTGATGCAAGTTGACCTCGACGATGAGTCCTCTCCAAAGCCAATCTTCGTCAGCAAAAGCCTGACAGACGAAGAGCGGGAGGCACTTTTACAACTCGTCAGAGAGTACATTGACGTGTTCGCCTGGAGCTATGAAGACATGCCAGGGCTACACCCCGAGGTTGCACTTTATAAACTCAACATTCATCCGGACGTAAAGCCGGTCAAGCAACAGCAACGATGGTTCCGTCCAGACATCATAAACTCCATCGAAGTCGAGGCCAATAAACTGATAGCCAGCGGCTTCATCCGGGAGGAGCAACATCCAGACTGGGTCGCCAACATAGTACCAGTCCTCAAGAAGAATGAGAAGATTCGAATTTACATCAACTTCCGAAATCTAAACGAAGTATGTCCTAAGGATGAGTTCCCTCTTCCCATCACGGACATCATGATCGACAACACATGTGGCTTTGAGCGCATGTCATTCATGGATGGCTTCTCAGGATACAACCAAATCAAGATGTTTTTTGACGACGAGAAGCATACATCATTGCGAACACCGATTGGCATGTACTATTACACCGTCATGCCCTTCGGTTTAAAGAATACAGGCGTCATATATCAAAGAGCCATGAGTGTCATCTTTAGAGATCACCTGCATAAAACCGTGGAGTGCTATGTTGATGATATCGCTGTCAAAAGCCGTTCTAAGGAAGATCATCTGCATGATCTGAAGACAGTCTTCAACCTGATGCGAGCGTACAACTTGAAAATGAATCCCACCAAATCCTTCTTGGGCGTATTTAGTGAAAAATTCCTAGGTTTTATCATTATTGCCCAGGGAATTCATATAGATCCCGAGAAAATGAAGGCAATCATGGAGATGGGTCCCCCAAGAAATCTCCGTGAACTCCGAGGCCTTTAAGGGAGGCTAGCTTATATCAGGAGGTTCATCTCTAACCTCTCCGGGCGATGTCAACCATTTACCCACCTCATAAAGAAGGGCGTCTCATTCGTATGGGATGAAGAGTGCCAACGCACGTTCGACAACATCAAAGAATATCTGTCAAATCCTCCAGTTCTGGTGGCCCCGATTGCTGGAAAGCCGTTCTTGCTTTACGTGCGAGCGATGGAGCATTCCTTCGGTGCTCTACTAGCACAGAACAATGATGTAGGGCATGAACATGCCATCTATTATCTCAGCCAAATGATGATAGGGCCTGAGCATAGATACACTGCCGTGGAGAAGGAATGTCTTACTCTGGTGTTCGCTATCCAGAAGACGCGACACTATGTTACAGGACAAACCATCCATGTCATATCTCGAGTTAACCCCCTCAGGGTTCTCATGACCAAGCTGGGTGCACTCAGCTCTCGCCTCGCTACCTGGGCGATATTATTATCTCCCTACGACATGATCTTCGTTCCACAAAAGGCTGTTAAAGGTCAAGGTTTGGCAGACTTTTTAGCAGCCCATCCAAGTTCGGAGTCAACCAAAATATATGATGAAATTCCAGACGAGGTCGCCAATTCAAACATGGCTTCCGATGATTCCGTCTGGCGAATGTTCTTCGACGGTGCTTCAAGAATCGGGCCCAAGGGCAACATTGTCGTTGGGGTCGGAGTGGTACTGATTTCTCCCTCCGGCTTGGTGATCAACCGGGCATATTCCCTTACGAAACCCTGCTCGAACAACGTGGCTGAGTACAACGCATTGGTTATCGGCCTCCGACTCGCAAAAGAACTGGAGAGTAGAATACCTAGAGGCATATGGCAATTCACAGTTAATCATCAATCAGATTCGGGATTCATATGAAGTTCGTCATGAAGATATGATCCTCTATCATCAGGTAGCGATCACCATCATTATGTCTCTGAAAGGGTTCTTCATAGAACATGTTCCGAGACTCCGTAATATTGAAGCCGACGCCTTAGCAGGACTGGCCGCTTCCCTAGCGGTCCCAAAATATACTCATTATTTGGTGGACATAATAGGCCATGAGCTGGTCTGTCCCAAGAACAATATCCAATTTGTCGAGAGCTATTCTGCCCTGACGGTCGACGAGACACAGGATTGGAGGCTCCTATTTATCGACTTCGCAGTTTATGTCATCTTACCGGAGAACCCAAAAGAAGCCACCTCTATTAGAAGACGTTCTCTCAGATTCTTCTACGATACTGAGATAAAGATGCTGTATCGGCGATCCTATGATGGACTACTACTTCGGTGTTTATCAAATACAGAGGCCAAAGAAGCGGTACGTGAAGCTCATGACGGCGTTTGTGGGGCCCATCAACCTAGCCCGAAGATGCAAGATCGCCTTCGCCGGATGGGTTATTACTGGCCCACGATGGTGGCAGACGCAATAGACAATGCAAGAAAGTGCAAAGCTTGTCAGATCCACACAGATTTCCTACATCAACCATCTGAATTCCTACACCCAATGGTGGCATCCTGGCCATTTGAGGCATGGAGAATGGATATCATTGGTCCTATCACTCCACCTTCATCCAGAGGGTACCGCTTCATACTGGCAATTACAGATTACTTCTCCAAATAGGCGAAAGCTGTCCTGTTTGCATAGGTGAAGACATCAAATGTGATCAGCTTCCTCAAGCATCACGTCATCTATCGCTTCGGACTGCCTCGAAGGATCATCCACGATAATGGTCTGTAGTTCGCAAGCCACGCCTTCTATCGATTTTGCGACAAACATCGAATACAGAATATTGCTTCAATACCGTACAATCCGGTGGCCAATGGTTTGGCAGAAGCGTTCAACAAAACTATAATCAAGCTGCTCAAGAAGTTCGTGTCTTCCAATAAACATGACTGGAATGAAAATCTTGGCGAATGCTTATGTGCATATCATACTACAGTCCGGACGGCCACCGGGAACACACCATTCTCTCTGGTGTATGGGAGTGAGACAGTTCTCCCACTGGAGACTCAAATCCCCTCGCTCCGCATCGTCCTCACCTATCGATTGACGACGGATGATAATTACTGTCGCCGGCTACAAGAGTTGGAGGCCTTAGATGAGAAGCGCCTGTTAGCTCAGCAACGAATCGAGCTGTATCAAGCATGCATCTCGGGAGCCTTCAATAAGAAGGTTACACTCAGAACATTCCAAGTGGGTGATCTCGTTCTGGCAGTTCGTAGGCCGATGGTTATGACTCACAAAACTGCCGACAAATTCCAGCCAAAGTGGGAAGGCCCATTTATCATCGAGACTGTATTCTCCAATGGTGCTTACCGCCTCGCAAAACAAAATGGAGACTTTCTTATATTGCTCGTCAACAGAAAGTTCCTGAAGAAGTATTATATCTAAGTGACATCCTCCAAATTAATCGGACTGGTAAGTTATGTGCCCCCAGGCACCGCTGAACTTACACTCTGGTCATCCCAAATGAATCTATATCACATCTTCTGGGTAGTAAGTCATATATGATCATACCTCTGAACTTCCTTCCCAAAAGAGCATCTTTCTCATGATCTAGTGCCCGCACTTTCAGTACATAAACAAGGTAACAGATCCACAAATTTCCCGAAACAACCACGTCGATGTCACCTCTGAGTTGTTTCACTTCCATCAAAAACAAACCACCCCTCACGTAGAACTTCCACGTCCATATTACCTCTGAGTTGTTCTATGTACCCTTCATGGTATCCACTCCTGCCACGTCCTCATTACCTCTGAGTATGAAGACTCCATTGAAGAAACCCTCATATTAACTACGTCCTCATTACCTCTGAGTAAGTATGTTGGTTTTCTCTCGACTTATTATCCGTACCCAAAACTAGGGTACGCCAAGGATAATAGGCCCACAAATGTCCACAGTTGACCACAAATGTCAACAATTGACCACAAATGTCCGCAGTTGACCACAAATGCTGTAATAGGTCCCCTAGTACATGCGCCTCTTTTCTCATTATCTCATGCCTCTGGAACCCAGCTGTTCCATGGCATTCTTTCGCCCGATACCAAGAACTTCCATATCCACCTTACCGCGGAGTTGTTCTAGGTATCCCTATCAAACTTATTTTTCGTACCTAAAACCAAGGTATGCCAAGGGTAATAGGTCCACAGAAATGCCCCGAGTGGGGCAAACACATAAATGCAGTATAAGCACGACAGATAAAGGATGATGCAAGCAAAGTCATTTATTCAAATCAAATCAAAAGTACTACATTCTTTGGGACCACGTCCCTGCCAAAAAGATGAAGAAACATAAAGAGAGAAAAAAAAGAAAAACTTGACTATGGTTCGGCGATACATAATTCTCTGAGACGGTCCCTCAGTACGGCCGTCGACAGCTCAAACCGCTGCTTGGCTCGGCGCTCGGCCTCCTCAGTCAACCGCTCCGCATCCTCCAGATGTGCGTGAGCCTGCCAGCCATCCTCAAGCTTCTTCAGAGCATGCTCCAAGACAGCAGAAGTTCGGATGACTTTGTCTGCCTTTTGAACAATTACCTCCTTATCCGTGCGGGAGGCCTCGAGCTCAGATTCCAAGAAAGCCAATTTCCTCTGGAGCTCAAGGATCCGCTCCTTCGTGTCAATTATCCCGCGAGAGGCTGCCATTTTCTGAGCAATACAATCCTCTCCCTGACAGCTCAGCTGATTATACTGCAGAGAGAGATCGTGGAGGTCCTTCATTATAATCATCGGCTTGGACGCTTCTCGTGCAGCCCTTACCTTCTCTATGGCAGTGATGAGGAAGGCCCGCTCCTGATCTATTGCTGAAGACAGATCAGTATTTGAAACTGGGCCACAAGCTGATCCTCCTCTAGCAATTTGGGCTCCAGGAGCTCAACTATCCCTGCCCCACCAGGGAGGGTTCTAAGGAGTTCAATTTGGCCATGGGCGCATTGACGGGCCAAGGCAAAAGAAGTCCCCCTCTCCACGGCGGCCTCAATCCCTTGCCACAGGTGGCAGTAGAATCTGTCAACCATATCCTTTGACGATTCATCCAAGATTTCTGAAGAAGACGGCGTCAAAGAAAGAGTATATGGCAGTATCGAAGAAGATGCACCAGAACTTGATGCCCCTGCTATAAGGGAAACAAATTCTGAGCGAAAAGACGCTTGAATAGCGGCTAATTCCTTCTCCGTAGCCCGAAGGATCTGGAGACTCGGCAGGGTGGAAAGGTCGATCTCTGGAGCCACATGAACAGAGGAGGGTGCAGGGACCAGTTCTTCCTGCTCCGGCCGTTCTGCCGCTTGCTCTCCTGAACTCGATCCAGCAGGAGGCCCCTCAATGTAAGCTGGAAGAGGAGGCATATTCTCTTCCACCAGATCCCCTCTGGCGAACTCTCCCCCGATAATGTCCATCGTTGGCAGTGAAGGAGCAGGACCTATATGTCCGAAGCAAGCATCAATTAGCTTAACCCGAAGGATGTGATGATAGAGCAAATAAACCTCCTCACTAGTCAAGACTTGGCTTATCTTACCAGGGAAAAGTTGCTGAGGCTGAGGCTCGCTCACAGCCGCCGCAGCCTCTTTACCAACGACATCCGAACCGAATACAGTTGGTTCATCTGCCCCAGCCGCCCGGAAGTAGGGGTGCAACTCGGGCGGGTTGGGTCGGGTTTGAGGTCAACCCGAGCCCAACCCGATAGATTATAAGCCTAGCCCAAGCCCAAACCCGACCGACTTCGGGTTCAACATATGAAGTCCAAGACCAAGCCCGGAGGATCGGGTTAGGCTCGGGTTGGGTCGGATCCATCGGGTTTATCGGACTCTAATATGATATTTGAAATAATTTTAAACAAGAGTAATATTAAATGCATAATCAAATAGCAATCAATCCTCAATTATTACAAAATAAAACTGAAATAAGATTTAGGATAAGGAGTTGAAGAGTTCGGGTAAAAAAAAATTATAGTTTAAACTTTTTATTTAAGTAGTATGAAACAATATATATATACAAATTATATGTATGCCGGGTTTCGGGTTCTTCGGGTTACCCAACACATGAACCCAAGTCCAACCCGATTTTTGATCGGGTTCAAATATTTTAACCCGAGCCCAAGCCCGAACCCGAATGTCTTAACCCTAACCCAACCCATTAACGGGTTTATCCGATCGGGTTCGGGTTTAGCCCGCCCGAGTTATACCCCTACCCGGAAGGAGAATGACTGGATCAGCGTCACCCTGCTGAAGTTCAGCAGTCTCAGGGATGGGTTCAGCAGAGCCCACGTCACCCTGGGTTGGGACGTCAACAACTGGAGGAACCTCAACCATCGCTGGGAGAATCCCAGCAGCAAGAATCTCAGCACTCATATATCTAACCAGAGTAGTTAGAGTCGGGTCAACTTCGGAGGCAGCAGCCGGCTCTGAAAAGTCCTTTTCTTTTGATGCCTACAGAGAAAAGAAAAATGATTAGGTCATAGTTCAGGAAAAAGAAGAGCTAAAGAAGGAGATGGTTGTAATTCAATTCACCTCCGAAACGGCGTCATCCTTGCCTCTTTTCTTAATGAGCAGCCTGCGAGGCTTAAATGTAGCCCGTTTTACAGAGTAAGTTATGCCGCTAATGGCAGGCTCATGCCTGCCTCGCTTGAGTGAAGGACCAGGCACGACAGGCGGCTGATCCGCCACCACATCTTTTGCAGGAGGAAGAGAGTTATCGGGAGCATGCTCGTCATCCGTGTCGGTAGACTCCGAGTCCAACACAGCAACCGTGTTCTCATTCTTCTTCTTCGCCTTGGACCCCTTGGGCTTCTCCTCCAAGCCAGTACCAACAATAAAGCTGGTACCTGGATCAAAATTGACAGGAGGCTTGTTCGCCATAACATGGTATAGAGCCGCCAAATATAAGATCTCCCCTGACTCTCCAGCATCAGGAACTGAAAAGCTGGTACGGGTGTGAACCGTGTTATAATAGTGCCAGGCTTTGATACCGTCAAGGATGCTACCTTTAAAATCCAGGCAAGAGCTGGGACTGTCCAAGAATAGCTGTCTATACCTAAACTGGCGGGAGAACCTACTGGGCAAGTAAGGCTCCAAATAGACAGTATTGCGGTTGTGGTATACCAGGTGGGAAGGACGAATATTGTGCAGCCAAAGGAGCATCTTGTCGGATAAGAAGTGGGGAGGCCCAACACCATCAAGATGTACGACCCTCACTTCCTCATCAGTAAATTAAGGAACATATACGAAAAAAGTGTATCTGTCTACCCTCGCCAGTACCATCCGACAGGCACGCATAGTCTCGTAATCCCAAGGCATACGGCGATACTAGAAGATGAAAGCATCATCAGCAGTTACGCCATCTTCGGGGCCAGGCCTCATCAAAGATCGACAATACATCATAATGATAGGGCAGCTCAATGCGTTCAAAGTCCTTCGTCGTGTCACGAGCGACGACCTTGGACGTGAAAGTGCGAAGGCCACGATGTATGCTGCACACCATGGCCGGGAGAAGAGCTAGTCTGACCCCGAAGATCAGCTTCACAGCAGGGAGGATAAAGTTGCGGCTGATCCTCTCAATAGAACCAGTCTCTCCTGAAACTACGAAATTTCGTAGCCACACCATCAGGAATCCGGCTAGAAGAGCCTTCTCGGACAACGGCTGAGTGTCTTGATAAAAATAAGCAAAAGAAGATTTACTCCCGAACCTGTCACCGGTGGTTCTTACCCTCTTAGCGGTTGACACTTGGTCCTGCACCTCCTCCCGAGTTCGAGGACTTTAGGGAAAAACTCGGTCCGAGGCACAAGCTTAAAAAGATAAGTGAGCCAGGCCTTTGTATGCGGAAGGTTCCCTTCCGAGCTATCGTTCTTTTTCTTTGACAGCTGCTGGCACGTGCTGTGATGACACATCAATTCTCGGTAGACGACAACAAAGCCCGGGAACTTCTCCTCCAAATCTTCGAACTCTTCGTTCGTCGGGGTATACACCTCAAAGACTTCATCTCCCCAAGGCAGCTTGGAGACGTCATGCATCTCGTGCAGAGCAAGCCCCATCTCCCCTACGGGTGTAAAAAAGGTCCCCGTACGACAGTTGTACATTTCCAGCAGAGCCATGAACAATTTTTTATTTATGGGCAAGCCATAGCTGGTGCCCCGAATAGCATGGTAGAGTCCAATCTCGCGCAGGAGAGTCTCGTATTTCCGTACGATCCACGTGGACAGGTTGGTCCACGAAGGGAGGGGGTGTGTCCAACTCGGTAGCGACAACCGGCCAACGGGATAGGACCCCTTCCGAGCAAGCTGGTTCAGAAAAGTGTCAGCTTGAGAGAACTTGAAGTTGGGACCCTGCACATTCAAGAAACTGCCCGGGGCCAACCCTATCACGTAGCGGCTGACTGGTACCCTGCCCGCGTACACTGACTGCAGGTTATTGTTATAGTGAATTTCGCCCACAAACATCCTGTTCCGGGTCGGAGTCAAGGAATCCTCCATCTTTCTGTCCATGGGCAACATGTTGAACCACGATAGTGGAAAGTGACGCTCCATCAGAGGAATATGGATCGTCATCCCGTCAGAAGTAAAACTCCAACTCTCAGATATGTCCAGAACTTGGGAGTTCTTTACAGTTAAGGCATCCTCGAAGAGGAACGCAGGCTTCAAGTGTTTGCCCCCCAGCAGTCCGGAGTTCATCATCCCCGAGATAAAGAAGATGGACTGGTTTTTAATGTCTCTCAGCCTCTCCACAGGTTCGTCTTTGGGAAGATGGTTCACCACATACTCGACTATGTGGTCGAACCTATAGCCCACAGCAGATTGGGCGCGACCTACCAAAGGTTCTCCCGCAGGATTGACTGGCAATGTTACTAAAAAAAGGACAAAAGAAACAAGTTATAAGATGGTCAGGGAGAACTGCTTAGTGTTTCCGAGCTTATGCGGCTCTGATCAGGAGGGTCCTTATGCGGCTCAATTTAATAGGGCTTATGCGGCTCTATTTTAACGGGGCCTCATGCGGCCGAGTTCAGATAAGCTTATGCGGCTCTGTTTAGTGGGGTCTTATGCGGCCGAGTTCAGATGGGCTTATGCGGCTCTGTTTAGTGGGGTCTCATGCGACCGAGTTCAGATGAGCTTATGCGGCTCTGTTTAACGGGGTCTCATGCGGCCCAGTTCAAGTGAGCTTTTGCGGCTCTATTTCGAGGGAGCTTATGCGGCCCAGTTTAAAAGCGCTTATGCGGCTCTAATTTGATGGGGTCTTATGCGGCACAGTTCGATGGAGCTTACGCGTCACTGTTCAAATGGAGCTTATATGGTCCAGTTTGCAAAGTGCTAATGCGGTCACAAGACGACTCTCATGCAGCTCGGACATGGGGCATACCCCCATGCGGCTCGGACATGAGATGTACATATGGCACATGTAGCACAATATGCGGATTCATCACAATGAACTTGAACAGTTCAATGAAGACGAAGAAGGCCCGTGCATAAAATATGCGGCATAGCTATGATGGTTAGGGCTTTGAGTTCATACAATTTCTTCCAATATCCTTACCATCAATGGCGGGGTGGACGTCGGGATGAACTGTGGGCGCCTCGGTCGACGAGGAAGCCGCTCCTTTACCCTTCACTGCGGTGCTAGAGGAAGCTTTGGGAGCCATTGCTGATCGGAGAAGGAAGAGAAGACGGCGACTAAAGGCAAGAAAAGTTGAAGAAAAAAGAAAGTAAAGAGTCTCTCTCTTCCAAAAGTACTCATATTTATAGGCTGACAAAGGGACATGTGAATCGATGGACGCTTCGCATTATGCGCCGCCTAGAAGATAAGGCCGACCCTTGGATTTCTATCCCCTGCATGCAAAAGATTACTCGTAATCATTAAGACAAATCTAAATATTTAAAGCTGACTCTTGGGATCCTATCCCAAAATACGGCTTTAAATCAAAGCAAATCAAAAGCAATTAAATGAGACGCCTACGTGGCACATGATCAGTATGCGGCCAGAGCAGTCCATGCGGCCAAAGCAGTCTATACGGTCAGAGCAAATTCATGCGGCCAGAGCAGTCCATACGGCCAGAACAGTCTATACGGCCAGAGGAGTCTATGCGATAAGAAGAGCTTATGCGGATATAGCCATACTTCTTATTCAAAGTATTTTAATTTTATAAATTGAAAACTTTGAAGGGGATCTTGTAGAAGCATGAAAAAGAATAGGAAAGTCCATATGGCTCAAAACAGAGGGAGTCTCATGCGGCTCAAAAGTCCCTTAGAGCTTCATGCTGTAACACCCAGTTTTCTAAAATGAGGGTAATTTTAAAATTTTGTATTTTAATTTATTTAATTATGATATTTATTTAATAATATGATTTTTGGTAATTTTTAATCATTTTTTAAACTATTTAAATCATGACTTATGATTTTGGTGCATTGACTAGTGTAGCCTTAGAGACTGTTGACCTAGAGCCTAGTCATGTGATTAGGATGTTTGATTAGTACATTTCAGCCAAGAGGATATTTTGGTCATTTTAGGATTTATTTGAATTTTTGGGAGTTTTTAGAATTTATTTTAGAATTGTTTGATTGAGGGTTGACTAGGTTGACTTTGACTAGTTTTGATCCTTCTAGACCAACCTAGAAGCTAACCCTAGTTAGTATGGGCTTGGTTAGGATATATGACTCTAACCTAGCCTAAGCTAATCTTGGTGTGGTCATTAGGCTCTAGTTAACAATAAGAATTAGAAGGTCATAAGTCATGGTTTGTGATTTTAGAACCTTTATTAAATCATTTAGCTCATAGCCTTGTAGTTTGGCCCAAAGCCCAAGACAAATTCCTAAAACCTAAGCCCTAGACTAAGTGGCCATCCACCATATCATCATTGGGAACAACACCCTATATAATCCCTCCTAAAATTTAGGGTTGCCTCTTTCTTAGGAAAGCTCAAGTTTGAGGAAAGGTTAGTTTCCTATTGCATTAATCCCTAGATCTCCATTCCATTTCCTTTTCCATTCAAATCTCTTCCATTAGGTATTAATACACCTATTCTTGCTGTTATTGAAGTTTCATTTCAGTTTGTTGTGGATTTGTTGGATTGGGACATCAAGGAGAAGAGCTCTTGAGAAGGGGGTTTTCTTGAAAGTTCAAGTATAGGTAACCTTCTCATTTCTCCATGGATTTTCGATTTCTCTTCATGGTTAGGAAGCCCTAGGGGTCCCCTAAGTGTCTGCATTGGTGTCGTGTCGGGTTTCATGAGTTTTGTGTCCATTTGGACACGTATCAAGGGTAGGACGTAGGTGTTTGTCGAAATGCCACTGAGGGCATTTCCATTGTTTTTCTGAAAAGTTTTTTAATAGAAAAATAAGTTTTATGATTGCTTATGGATTTCAAGAGTCCTTTTTGAGTTTTCGTGTCGTGTCGGGACACGGAGGACACAAGTACGCATGGGTGCACGCACGCGCGCGAGCGCAGTTGGCTCCCCTGCTACCACGTGTCTCGTGTGCCCTGCACACAGCACGTAGACACGCCAAAATTGGCATGGACACGGGGGCAGTGTCTGCGCACACTCCCCCAAAGTCTTATGACACCTCGTTTCGTGTCGGACACGAAAATGAGGCTGCACGGGTCGTACACTGAGACTGAGGCGCACAGAACACGCGTCTGATACGTGTCTCGTACACGCGACACGCCTCACGTGGACGCCTCGTGTTGCCACGAGTGTGTAGCCCTAGTGCGGGCGTACGCGTGTGCACGAGCACATGTCTTAGTTCGTGTCGTGTCGTGTCCACGAACACAGTGAACACGTGCACGAGTAGTGGCCTGTTTGTGCACTGTTTTCGTATTTGTTTTGAATGGACACGTTTATGTCCACTTGGGTGGACACAAACTCATTATGGGACACGTGCACATTATGTATTCACATTACCAACCTCTGTTTGTGCATTTTAGCTTGATTTGATTGGTCAATCCTCATTTACCCAAGTATACTGTGTACTGATTTTCTAATTTTTTTTCCAGTTTTCAAATAGTGAGCTTGTCATCATTTTTAACCTAATCTATGCTATTAATTACATGTAATTAAGGCCCTGATATGACTCTCCTACATGCCCCCTATGTGTGTGTCGTTTTTGGTTTGATTTGGGACAATTTTGGGTTCAAAATCTGAGATTTAAAGCCTAGGACTAAAACTGAAATTTTGTGATACTGTGAACTGATTTCAGAAATTTTTTATGAGCAATGAATGATCTCTAATGAGGTATACAACCTGGAAGGAACTGATTAAGGAGTGAAAACTGAGAATGCATGAAGTGTTTGAAAACTGAGTTTTTAATGAGATGTTGGGATGATTTCCAATGTGTCAACTGAATATAGGAATTAATACCTTGGCTGAAAACTATTTTTGGTGCACTGTTTTGCTACCACACACACACAAACTCTACAACAGGAACCATTGACACACTAACACTGTAAACTAAATTCCTGTAACATGCCACCTTGTTTGACACACACTCTACTGCTTTCCCTTTTCTGTTAGCATACACACAATTATATCAATGTATCACTTCACTGATATTCCTGTATACAGGTTTACCTACACACTAGAACACATGAGCATATTTCACTTTCCTATTCTCTATATGTGTGTTGTATTATAGAGAGAGTGTTTTGTGTGTAGAGAGGGTGAGAGATGGTGGAGAGTTTGGGAGGGGGCAGGACAGCCCAGGGGAGTGTTGTGCATAGCACAGCAGTAGCAGCCAGGTTAGGCACTGCTGTGCAGTACCATAAGGGGGAGGAAGTCCCTATTTGACAGCTTATTCAAGCCCCAAACCACCTACTGTTCAGTCCAGATTTCAGTCTTATTGGACTATCCTGCACAGCCCAGGTCAGTCCCACACACCCTCATGAACAGCCATGTAAATTAGTTCCCCATTTTCCCTTTTGAATCACCACCATAGCAGCCACTTAGTTGGCCCTCTAGCAGTCCATGGTACAGCCAACATTGGTCCACTCATTCACCCCATTGACAGTCCACATGATCCTCACAAAACCTGTCCATTGCAAGTCTAATTTCAGTCCAATTTGGACAGTCATTAGGCTATCCTATTCCAACCACTGCTGTCCAGATTTGTCCCCTGGCTATCCATGTTTAGCCTTCAACACCATCACCAAAAACCTGCCTCCATCCAGTCCACATTTCTTCACTTTGCTATTCCCCAATTCCAGCATGTTGGCTGCCATCTAACCCATATATATGGCAGTCCCCTTTAGCTCAATATCAGTCCCCCTTGGACTGTCATTCCAGTTCCCTCAATCCCTCATTCAGTCCCTATGGGTGAGTGAGATTAGTGTGTGTTGTGGCCTTGTATTTGAGTGTGAGTGTGAGTATAGATTTGGGTGTAGAGTGAACCAAAACCATTGTGAGACTGTGTATATATATGTGTGAGTATATAGATATTTGTGTGTGTGTTAGTGAGCCTAAAAATGTGTGTGAGATTTTTGTTGAGCCTAAATATATATACATACATATATATATATATATATATATATATATATATATATATATATATATATATATATATATATATATATATTTCTATGTGAATTCAGGTGTGGGCCTAGATGTAAACTAGGTTGTGTGATGGTTGGTTTGACTTGTGTGGTGTGAGTCGTAATGACTTAGTATACTAGCATAGCTAGTTTAGCCTAGTTTAGATTGGTTTGGACTAGTTAGGCCTAGTATAGGCTAATGTAGCCTAGTATAGACTAGTTTAGGCTTGATAGCCTAGTTTAGACTTGGTTAGACCTAGTTGACCTAGTTTGACTTCCAGAGTTGACCAAGAGTTGACTTTGACCTAGTTTCATGTAGAATGTATAGTAGAGCTTCATTTTATCATTTTAGACTTATTGTGACTTGTACTGTTCTATAGGAGACAGACACCACTCATCGGACAGTATATTCTCTTCAGACACTCAGGCTATCAGGCGAGTACAATCTCTGACCGTTTCATACTTGTATGGATTTATATTCTTGCTCTAGATTACTGTACTTGATGCTGACACGACTGTTATCACGGATTGGTACTATATGGATCTTCTTTTGAGATGTTATCTCCTTGTATTCACTAAATACATATTGTGACGTGCGTTTCACTTCCATATTGTATTTATTGAATACCCATATCCTTGTATACTCATTGTACATATTGTACTCTCATTATCACATGAGCCCCAGGGATAGACCATTGTACACTATTGTATAACATTGTACATCCATTGTATAACATTGTACACTATTGTATAAGATAACGTAACTGGAGTAGATCCTTATGTATTGATTGGGGAGGGGGAGTAGAATTGGTTATGTACTCAAATTCTATTATACAACATTGTATAACTATTGTATATGTCTATTGTACACCCACGTACAATGGAGTTACCATTGCATTTTTCTAGTCCATTTACATAACCAGATTGTACTCTAAAATCACATGTTCCTTACAGTTCTTACTTATCATATTTAGATATTTCCTGCTATCAAATCTCTACTGTTTTTCATATATCTTCTTCTTTCAGCGTTTCATATACTTTACTCTATTGCATGCTTTATATTTCCTAACTCGATATGAACTGCGTGAGATGTTTTGTGCTCGCTCCCGTCCTGACTGGACCTGTTGAAAATATTACAGAGGATGAGGAGGAGGCCTGCATAGACACCTACTATGGGACAGCTGTAGATGACATGTGTGACCCAGATTTCCAGCCTGATCCACTAGCTTAGAGACTGAGCACCCTAGTCTAGGTTTTACTATTTCTGTCTTCTGAGATCTGATTGTATATATTCTTTCATTTTCAGTATTAGAGACTTGTATTGAGTTGGATGTTCAGTTTGTATGGCAGTAGACACTTAGACTCTTTCTCTATGATTGTATCCTATGGATCTTTTATTCCAGTATCTATCTATCTTTTATTTTTCATCATTCTGCCTTAGATGTGATTGAGACTGTATATTGTTATGTCACCTCTATTCGGAGTGTATATACTGTACATGTACCTTTATATTGTTAGATGATTGACCTAGGACAGCGTTCTACCTCCGACAATGCGGCGTAGGCTGGGCGTTGTTACGTTCTCGTACCCTCACAATGGGTGCGGGTCGTAACACGTTTTTAGTGGTGACCCATGCAGGTCGAGTTTATGTAGTGGTATTCGAACTAGAGTATCACTATAGCCTGCAATAGGATTAAGATATTTTAAAGGTACTCAATCACACTAGGAAAAACTCATATCAAATTCATACTATCTCAGTTCTTGCTGATATTGTTCTCCTTGAATATAACTGTCCTCCTTTGCTATTTTGACTCATTCTCAGAAATTGTTTGTTTGATCTGCCTTCAGGATGGTGGAGACGCAATTACAGCGTGCCATTCATGGAGATACTGTAGAGGGGACTGCTACCTCTCAGCCAGTTTAGCAGGGTCGGGAGGCTACAGCTCCGGCCACTTCTGCTCATATTGGGACTTTAGCAGCAGCAGTAGCTGAGGGTATGCCTTCACCAGTTCGGAGGCAGGACCCCGTCATTCCAGAGGATCCTTTCCAGCCGCCACCGCCTCCAGGACATGTGGACGCAGCTCAGATGTTCGCGTATTTCCAGCAGTTTATGGACCGACAGCAGGCTCGGCAGGACAGAGGCATGGAGTTGGCCGTCACGACAGCCGCAGCTCGACCAGTGGTTCAGCAGTCGAAGACACCGAGTATCGAGCAGTTTCAGAAGATGAGCCCCAGAGACTTCATGGGGACAGAGGGGATCCTGTATGCCGACGAGTGGATCGAGCATATGGAGGAGATCTTCCGCTTGGCCAGGATTCCAGCAGACCTTCAGATCGAGGCAGCAGCTAGCCGGATGCGAGATCTTGCTCGCACCTGGTATCAGTCGGACCCCAGGGTGGGGGTACCAGGGCAGACTTGGGAGCAGTTCAGGGGCTTCTTCAAGAAGAAGTTCTTCCCAGATTCAGCAGTCAGAGTCTTGGAGACGCAGTTTGAGAGCTTGGTCCAGGGGAGCCTCTCAGTAGAGGAGTATGCGGGAGAGTTTGGCCGTCTTGGCAGGTTTGTTGAGGGGTTGAGCGAGACGGCAAAGGCCCAGAGGTTCCGGAAGGGTCTGGTCAAGGAGGTCAAGTCCCTGACCAAGGGGAACAGAGATGCTACTTTTGAGGAGATTTTGACGGGAGCCTTATTGGCGGAGGATGATCTTGAGCTTAGGCTCAAGAGAGGGCGAGACCCAGTTGGGGGCAGCAGCAGCGGAGGACCGGCCAAGAGGCCGCACGTTCAGCATGAGTTTCAGTAGCAGTATCAACAGCCGATGGCCCATTTCTAGCAGCAGCAGCAGAGGCCTGTTCAGTATCGGGGACAGAGACAGGTACAGTATCAGCAGGCACCCAGGCAGCAGCAGAACACTGTGTGCAACTTCTGCAAGAAGCAAGGCCATGGGTGGAACGACTGCAGGAAGAGGCTGGGTATGTGTTTACTTTGCGGATCAGTGGAGCATCAGTGTAGAGAGTGTCCCAAGAACCCGACACCTTTGGCTCAGATAATACCAGGAGCTAGAGCTCCGGCAGGGCAGCAGAGGGGACCACCATTACAGACTCAGCAGCAAAGGTTTGTTCAGTATCAACAGCAGGCCAGGGGAGGCCAGCCAGGGCGAGCTTTCGCCATGACAGCCGAGGATGCTCAGACCGTTGGAGATCTAGTTGCAGGTTCCGTTCTTTTGATTCGATTCCGAAATTCCTATCTTGAAATTCAGTTTCATCTATTCCTATCTGTTTCTTCATTGTTGATAAGTTTGATCTGGTGTTTCAGTATGATTTAATTTTCTTCTGAGATAAGTCATATGGGCTAGGTCGCCTCGATTATGAGATTTTAGAATCCTCTAGGGTCATGCTAGCAGGCATAGTGAGGACATATAGTCGGACTATGGACGTATTTCTCGGGTGTGGGAATTTAAGGTTTTCGCTGCCAAGCGCGCGGCAATGCGAAAATTTTAAATACCATAGTTCTAGAGGTATGTACCATAGTTGAGGACTTTGTGACTATCGTAGCCTTGCTCACTGGCATGACAGAGATTCTGAGTATCATGGTTTTGAACAGACACATATGATTATCTGACGGTATGTTTGAGACTCTGATTGTGGGTTGTTTGACCTAGAAGGACTACTACCATTTTAATTTCGAGGACGAAATTTTTCTAAGGTAGGTAGACTTGTAACACCTAGTTTTCTAAAATGAGGGTAATTTTGAAATTTTGTATTTTAATTTATTTAATTATGATATTTATTTAATAATATGATTTTTGGTAAATTTTAATTATTTTTTAAACTATTTAAATCATGACTTATGATTTTGGTGCATTGACTAGTGTAGCCTTAGAGACTGTTGACCTAGAGCCTAGTCATGTGATTAGGATGTTTGATTAGTACATTTTAGCCTAGAGGATATTTTGGTCATTTTAGGATTTATTTGAATTTTTGGGAGTTTTTAGAATTTATTTTGGAATTGTTTGATTGAGGGTTGACTAGGTTGACTTTGACTAGTTTTGACCCTTGTAGACCAACCTAGAAGCTAACCCTAGTTAGTATGGGCTTGGTTAGGATATATGACTCTAGCCTAGCCTAAGCTAATCTTGGTGTGGTCATTAGGCTCTAGTTAACAATAAGAATTAGAAGGTCATAAGTCATGGTTTGTGATTTTAGAACCTTTATTAAATCATTTAGCTCATAGCCTTGTAGTTTGGCCCAAAGCCCAAGACAAATTCCTAAAACCTAAGCCCTAGACTAAGTGGCCAGCCACCATATCATCATTGGGAACAACACCCTATATAATCCCACCTAAAATTTAGGGTTGCCTCTTTCTTAGGAAAGCTCAAGTTTGAGGAAAGGTTTGTTTCCTATTGCATTAATCCCTAGATCTCCATTCCATTTCCTTTTCCATTCAAATCTCTTCCATTAGGTATTAATATACCTATTCTTGCTGTTATTGAAGTTTCATTTCAGTTTGTTGTGGATTTGTTGGATTGGGACATCAAGGAGAAGAGCTCATGAGAAGAGGGTTTTCTTGAAAGTTCAAGTATAGGTAACCTTCTTATTTCTCCATGGATTTTCGATTTCTCTTCATGGTAAGGAAGCCCTAGGGGTCCCCTAAGTGTCTGCATTGGTGTCGTGTCGGGTTTCATGAGTTTCGTGTCCATTTGGACACGTATCAAGGGTAGGACGTAGGTGTTTGTCGAAATGCCACTGAGGGCATTTCCATTGTTTTTCTGAAAAGTTTTTGAATAGAAAAATAAGTTTTATGATTGCTTACGGATTTCCAGAGTCCTTTTTGAGTCTTTGTGTCGTGTCGGGACACGGAGGACACAAGTACGCACGGGTGCACGCACGCGCGCGAGCGCAGTTGGCTCCCCTGCTACCACGTGTCTCGTGTACCCTGTACACAGCACGTGGACACGCAAAAATTGGCATGGACACGGGGGCAGTGTCTGCGCACACTCCCCCAAAGTCTCACGATACCTCGTTTCGTGTCAGACACGAAAACGAGGCTGCACGGGTCGTTCACTGAGACTGAGGCACACAGAACACGCGTCTGATATGTGTCTCGTACATGCGACACGCCTCACGTGGACACCTCGTGTTGACACGAGTGTGTAGCCCTAGTGTGGGCGTACACGTGTGCACGAGCACGTGTCTTAGTTCGTGTCGTGTCGTGTCCACGAACACAGTGAACACGTGCACGAGTAGTGGCCTGTTTGTGCACTGTTTTCGTATTTCTTTCGAATGGACACGTTTGTGTCCACTTGGGTGGACACAAACTCGTTGTGGGATACGTGCACATTATGTATTCACATTACCAACCTCTATTTGTGCATTTTAGCTTGATTTGATTGGTCAATCCTCATTTTCCCAAGTATACTGTGTACTGATTTCCTGATTTTTTTTCCAGTTTTCAAATAGTGAGCTTGTCATCATTTTTAACCTAATCTATGCTGTTAATTACATGTAATTAAGGCCCTGATATGACTCTCCTACATGCCCCCTATGTGTGTGTCGTTTTTGGTTTGATTTGGGACAATTTTGGGTTCAAAATCTGAGATTTAAAGCCTAGGACTAAAACTGAAATTTTGTGATACTGTGAACTGATTTCATAAATTTTTTATGAGCAATGAATGATCTCTAATGAGGTATACAACCTGGAAGGAACTGATTAAGGAGTGAAAACTGAGAATGCATGAAGTGTTTGAAAACTGAGTTTTTAATGAGATGTTGGGATGATTTCCAATGTGTCAACTGAATATAGGAATTAATACCTTGGCTGAAAACTGTTTTTGGTGCACTGTTTTGCTACCACACACACACACTCTACAACAGGAACCATTGACACACTAACACTGTAAACTAAATTCCTGTAACATGCCACCTTGTTTGACACACACTCCACTGCTTTCCATTTTCTGTTAGCATACACACAATTATATCAATGTATCACTTCACTGATATTCCTGTATACAGGTTTACCTACACACTAGAACACATGAGCATATTTTACTTTCCTATTCTCTATATATGTGTTGTATTATAGAGAGAGTGTTTTGTGTGTAGAGAGGGTGAGAGATGGTGGAGAGTTTGGGAGGGGACAGGACAGCCCAGGGGAGTGATGTGCATAGCACAGCAGTAGCAGCCAGGTTAGGCACTGCTGTGCAGTGCCATGAGGGGGAGGGAAGGCCCTATTTGACAGCTTATTCAAGCCCCAAACCACCTACTGTTCAGTCCAAATTTCAGTCTTATTGGACTGTCCTGCACAGGCCAGGTCAGTCCCACACACCCTCATGAACAGCCACATAAATCAGTCCCCCATTTTCCCTTTTGAATCACCACCATAGCAGCCACTTAGTTGGCCCTCTAGCAGTCCATGGTACAGCCAACATTGGTCCACTCATTCACCCCATTGACAGTCCACATGATCCTCATAAAACCTGTCCATTGTAAGTCTAATTTCAGTCCAATTTGGACAGTCATTAGGCTATCCTATTCCAACCACTGCTGTCCAGATTTGTCCCCTGGCTATCCATGTTTAGCCTTCAACACCATCTGTCACGACCCGCACCCGATTTTCGGATACGAGACGTGTCCAAGCCAGCCTACGCCGCAGAGTCGGCGGTAGAACGCTGTCAAGCCCGCAAGAAATAAATGCTCAAATATCACATTGCTGCTCATTCACATTTCTAAATTTATTACAACAGTTACAACATTTATATTTAAAGGAAAAATACAAAGTTTTACAATTAATGAAATGATACAATGGCTATCTATTTCTAGGTTGTCTTCAGCATACCCAAGTCTTCCCCAGTGCTAAGAGTGATAGCGGCTAAACCTGAAAATGTTGGTTATCCAGTCAGGATTGGAACAAGTACACAAACCAACGGCAGTGCAAAACACAATAGAATCAACAAGTCATGAAAATAGCATATGAGAAATAAAACTGGAAGATAACTGATGTCATAGCACGATAAAGAAGTAAACAAGGAAAAACTAATAAAAGACATCTATCTAGGTGGTGTGAAATATCTGTTTCGACATGTGAACGGCTAGGGGGTAAATCCGGCTCACTGCACGTGTCATGTGCAGCTGCTATCATGCAATAATAGACATTTTGGGGATATTTCTGGGTAGTTCACATGTGTACTAAGATATTTCCCCTCCCGACTACTCCGTGTGACGAGCGTGTCAACAAGCAGCAAGATATATGTATAGACATGAAATGAAAAGACTACTATGAATCGGAAAGCAATCAGAAAGTGCACTTGCCTGAGGTCCTTAGCTGGAGAAACCAATACTGTACCACACGATGAGCCACAATCAAGCAAACACATATAGAAGTCCCTGGATGCTGAAATAAATAGTACCAACGTTCTCAGAATAGTCAAATTAGCTAGGATTGCCTGTCCTTAAGTCCAATTCTGGACACAGGGGCAAAACGGTAATTTCGGGCAAAAACGATGTCCGCCGTTGGACCCGCTTTGCACCGAAAAGCGTGCCAGAGTCAACGGTCTCTAAAGTCGTCAAACTACATGTCTACGGATCCAGTTTTCCGATACGAACCCAACCGTATGTCCAGAGTTGGATTCCGGCGGGTCGTGCACAAAATCATCCGTTGAGTGGAACCGCGGGGCCCGCAAAACGGTAATTTTGTCAACAGTCTCAGAATCAGACCAAACTTGGCATGCAGGACCAGAAAAACGATACGGTTCTGCTGGCGCAAGTTTCGTCTCGATCTGACGAGCGTGCACAAAGTTATGACTGAATTTGCATTGTGCGGATACGGGGCGATTTCGACGGATACGCGTCGAATTCGTCGCGCACACGCGACCAATTTGAATTCCGTCAAAGCACACACGACCACGAAGCCGTTACGCAGCTTTCGATGCTTTCGGTACGCGACCACGTCGTCCCGATTGGCGTGACGCACGTCGTGTGGGACAATTTTCTAGTTTTGGAAAACAGATTTTGGTTGAACTTTACCTGGGTTTATTTCTCTGTACAAAGCAAAACTCAACAAACTTCCTACTGGACTTTTCTAGCCCTACATGTTGTGATTAACCTTCTTTCAGAAAGTTTCCTGATTCGAAGGATAGGTTGGTGGGAATTTCGATGTGAAGTTGAGTGTTTGGGACAGAAAACTGTTCTGTTTAGAATAGGTTTTTCGGGATTTTTGGCGTCGATTCTATATCGAATCCGTTTCGATTTAGTTCGAAACAATTCATTGGTGTCGAAGGTCTATAGGTTAGGTTTCCAACGCATAATTCAGTTTGAAAAACGACGAAGGGACGAGGAAGAAAACTCACTGGGAAAACAAGGACATGGACTGTTGCTGCTGCGCTGGTCCATCTCGACGCGCGCGTCTGGTTGCAGCGGTGGCCCAGCCGCGCGTGGTGGCGGCGACGACGGCGAACGGCCGCCTGGGTCCGAGGGTGGTCGCCCGGTGGTCAGGGGCTTTGGTGGCGTCGAGTTTTAGGGTTTCGTTCGGGAAAACACCTATTCGATCTCTATATTTATATGCGGATGAAGCCGACCCTGGTTTTGCCCGAGCAGAGGGAAAGGAATTGCTGGCTGGCTTGTTTGCTGGCCCATTAGGGTCGGGCTGTGACTTGTGTGCGGGCTTAGTTGTTTGGGCTTTTTCTATTCTTTTTCTTTTACTAATTCTATTTTTCTAATATCTATTTTCTATTAACTCTTCATACTTATATATATATACACCCACATATACGTATACGTATATTCTCACGTATATATTCTTATATATATATTTATATATATATACACCATATACATTTATATATTTCATATACATACATTTATACATATATACATTTAATTCTACTTTTATATCCTTATAACAATTAATCTATATATATCTATACCTACAAATATACGTATATAATATTTATTTATACAAAATTCACATTCACTCCTATATAATATTTATGCATACGCATATATGTGTACACATGCAAATATATATATATATTTAATTATACACAAGCACACATATATTCAATGTATTAAATACATACATATATATATTCACTATCATGACGATATATGTTTATGTATATTTATATATACCTACCATATACGCTTATATCTATATATTTATATATATAATCTCGTACATGTTTTATATTCTTATATCACCTATATTTTTTTGATAGAAATAAAATGGTGATAACCATTACTAATAAATAATTTATATTTAGTAACCACAATGGTATTATTAATATTATATAACCCCAATAAATAATAATAATAAAATACAAAATTCAATAAGCCAATAATTAATTATTTATAAAATCTAAAATTTTATCAATAAAATAAATAATATTAAAATATTTCAAAAATTTCGGGAAGGGGAGCTACAAATCTACCCACCTTAAAATAATTTCGTCCTCGAAATTCTATATCATAAATATTTCTTAAAATTCAAGAGAAAGTCTACTCTAACCTTAATCTCCTCAATTTAATTTCTCAAAATATTTTATATACCCTCCTAGCCATTCTGTAACTATGAATCAGGGAGGACTTCTACCCACCTTTGGGCACACTACTCCCTCTAAGCTATGTCACTAAAACTTGTAATCCTCCAACTGCATGCTAAAACTGCTACGAGTAGATATCTATTGCTTTTGGCCTCTACAATTCTCTCATATCTTTCAAATAACCCAAAAATCTAACAATCAACAAATTTACACAAGTAGCTAAGAAATACTGGCAAATCCTATAAAGCATGACCATACGTCGCTCCGAAATAGGAGGGACAGGAGGATAAATGAAAATCGAGGGCAATTATGAAGTTTTAAAGAGCGGAGAGACTATACAATAATACAGATAGAAAGGGTATATATGATCCTATAGTCTGATTCGCTAAATTGGCTACTCTAGTCCAGTCACTTGCTACACTGGGGAACCCTTCGCTCTTAGAGGGGTTTGCAATCTGTGCAATACAGAAGCCTCGTTCTCGAAATCCTAATTTAAACAAGGATCCATATTGGAACAGAATTTGAAAAATCAAGATTGTGGTCTTAATGGGTTCTCTATCTGGACATTAATCGTTGGTTGGATGAATATTGGGTTTCAATCTACATTGACTGGACAAGATCCCAAGTAAAACTTTTCCTACTGGATTAGGGTATTCTAGAATAGGTTACTACCCAAGGGATTGAACTAGTTGCTGGTCAGGTTGGTTAGCTAGGTCTTTAAAGCTCAAAATGCGCCTCCCCTGACTTTGTGTTTAAGGAGCACATGAGACCTCAATTGGATGGCACACTAGTGGCATGTGCATAGTGGGCTCCGAATGGATCACAACCATATATTGGGTCGAAGGAATTGAGTCGAGGTTGAGGTTCTAATGGAAGTCAAAAATATACCGGTATTACGGTAAGGGTTATAACTAGTCTTTTTAACCTGAAAGTCGTACCCCAAAAATAGAGTACAAGGGGACGGGTTTGAGTGGGACATGATATACCTAGATGAAGGTGGACTCGTCCAGACCTTGCATATGAAGTTTGTTGGAAGATAACAGTTGGCCTCGTGCTCCGAATATTAATGGCACGGCCGGGGGCACAAAATGATCTAAATGGAAAGTGGGAGTCCATGGGCACTACTCATCATCCTAATGGAAATTGTTCTAATCAATCGATAATCTTGGTATATCCTAAAGTTTTAGAAGGCTTACAGTCTACCCACCTTAGAGGCTAGGATATGGTGGCAAGGTTCCTGTCACAGGGCTGACCGATGGTAGCTACACTAGCATATACAACTATTAGAGTCATGGGGATACTATGTATCTACCTATCAATCACGAGCTTTCGTCTTTCCAATCAATGAAAGACAAAACAATGAAGGGTTCAAGGGAGAAGTCACTGAACACAATTACATGATTCGAGGGCGAATGTTTAATTCAAGAGGAATTGTCAAAGCAGTCGCGGTTGAGATCCTAGAGACATCTATATCTCAATCCACGTAGGGTAATTAGATAGGAGCGAACCGAATGCATCATGGTTGATCAGACCGTAATACACTGATTCTGATTAGACAATATGTTAGCGGGCGTCCCCAATAAACATATGTCTTGAATCAAGCTCGATAAAAGAGTAAGCTTGCAAAAACTAGGCTGTAATAGCAGCATTGGTCAAGATAGTCAAAATATAAGTAGGCGAGATTTTTGGGAAGGAGGCACAAGTAGTTCGAGTTTTGAAAAAATCAAAGCCTTACCTGGTGTTCTTGCCTATACAGTCTTCCTACAATCTTACTATCCCCTAAAGTCTTGGTCAACTACGACATAGTTTTAGCAATGTTTTATAACCTATGATCCTTAAAATGGTTTCATTTCTATGGGATGTGCCTCGCCAGTGCGCTGCTGGCTGGCCATTGCAGTCGTAAAATCTATTCCAACTATTTGCCTAAGACTTCAAGGATATCTAAGGATCCAATCTAATTGATTATGATAGATAGTGTAACCTCTGCCTGTAAGTCTCATTCCTTAAGGTAAAAGGCTGGTCGAAGAGAAATATCTGAAGACGAATAAAATAAGAACTTCCAAATCTTGATTTCATAAATATTTCAAATGGTTGATGGGAAAACTTTGAACCAACCCTACATCAAGATTTTGTATATGAAAAGCAGAATAAAATTACAAACCAGTTACCTACAACAAAATAGAATTTAAAACATGCAATTCTAACTGATCACAAAAATTACATCTACAAAGAGCAAAAGAAAACTGATCAGGTTATCAAGGTTATAGCTTTAATTCTGGGAAAATTTAACTAACCAAGTGTATAGTGTATCTACATAGGATCATATCGTCATATCAAAGTAAGAGTGTACCTATAGAGTTCTAGCAAGTAATCTAAATTGCATGGCATATATGTTAACCTTAACTACCCAACGGTCAATTCGAACAAGGGACTCCTAATCCTAATCATTATCTTAAATCATTTGAATCCTAGTTGTGAATGAGCATTTCTTGGGCGCAGGCTCGCAATGGTACGACTAACTTAAGTACCATCACGAGTTCGCATGATTTGCGAAAACCGACCTGCATGGGCCACCACAAAAACTTGTCACGACCCGCACCCGATTTTCGGATACGAGACGTGTCCAAGCCAGCCTACGCCGCAGAGTCGGCGGTAGAACGCTGTCAAGCCCGCAAGAAATAAATGCTCAAATATCACATTGCTGCTCATTCACATTTCTAAATTTATTACAACAGTTACAACATTTATATTTAAAGGAAAAATACAAAGTTTTACAATTAATGAAATGATACAATGGCTATCTATTTCTAGGTTGTCTTCAGCATACCCAAGTCTTCCCCAGTGCTAAGAGTGATAGCGGCTAAACCTGAAAATGTTGGTTATCCAGTCAGGATTGGAACAAGTACACAAACCAACGGCAGTGCAAAACACAATAGAATCAACAAGTCATGAAAATAGCATATGAGAAATAAAACTGGAAGATAACTGATGTCATAGCACGATAAAGAAGTAAACAAGGAAAAACTAATAAAAGACATCTATCTAGGTGGTGTGAAATATCTGTTTCGACATGTGAACGGCTAGGGGGTAAATCCGGCTCACTGCACGTGTCATGTGCAGCTGCTATCATGCAATAATAGACATTTTGGGGATATTTCTGGGTAGTTCACATGTGTACTAAGATATTTCCCCTCCCGACTACTCCGTGTGACGAGCGTGTCAACAAGCAGCAAGATATATGTATAGACATGAAATGAAAAGACTACTATGAATCGGAAAGCAATCAGAAAGTGCACTTGCCTGAGGTCCTTAGCTGGAGAAACCAATACTGTACCACACGATGAGCCACAATCAAGCAAACACATATAGAAGTCCCTGGATGCTGAAATAAATAGTACCAACGTTCTCAGAATAGTCAAATTAGCTAGGATTGCCTGTCCTTAAGTCCAATTCTGGACACAGGGGCAAAACGGTAATTTCGGGCAAAAACGATGTCCGCCGTTGGACCCGCTTTGCACCGAAAAGCGTGCCAGAGTCAACGGTCTCTAAAGTCGTCAAACTACATGTCTACGGATCCAGTTTTCCGATACGAACCCAACCGTATGTCCAGAGTTGGATTCCGGCGGGTCGTGCACAAAATCATCCGTTGAGTGGAACCGCGGGGCCCGCAAAACGGTAATTTTGTCAACAGTCTCAGAATCAGACCAAACTTGGCATGCAGGACCAGAAAAACGATACGGTTCTGCTGGCGCAAGTTTCGTCTCGATCTGACGAGCGTGCACAAAGTTATGACTGAATTTGCATTGTGCGGATACGGGGCGATTTCGACGGATACGCGTCGAATTCGTCGCGCACACGCGACCAATTTGAATTCCGTCAAAGCACACACGACCACGAAGCCGTTACGCAGCTTTCGATGCTTTCGGTACGCGACCACGTCGTCCCGATTGGCGTGACGCACGTCGTGTGGGACAATTTTCTAGTTTTGGAAAACAGATTTTGGTTGAACTTTACCTGGGTTTATTTCTCTGTACAAAGCAAAACTCAACAAACTTCCTACTGGACTTTTCTAGCCCTACATGTTGTGATTAACCTTCTTTCAGAAAGTTTCCTGATTCGAAGGATAGGTTGGTGGGAATTTCGATGTGAAGTTGAGTGTTTGGGACAGAAAACTGTTCTGTTTAGAATAGGTTTTTCGGGATTTTTGGCGTCGATTCTATATCGAATCCGTTTCGATTTAGTTCGAAACAATTCATTGGTGTCGAAGGTCTATAGGTTAGGTTTCCAACGCATAATTCAGTTTGAAAAACGACGAAGGGACGAGGAAGAAAACTCACTGGGAAAACAAGGACATGGACTGTTGCTGCTGCGCTGGTCCATCTCGACGCGCGCGTCTGGTTGCAGCGGTGGCCCAGCCGCGCGTGGTGGCGGCGACGACGGCGAACGGCCGCCTGGGTCCGAGGGTGGTCGCCCGGTGGTCAGGGGCTTTGGTGGCGTCGAGTTTTAGGGTTTCGTTCGGGAAAACACCTATTCGATCTCTATATTTATATGCGGATGAAGCCGACCCTGGTTTTGCCCGAGCAGAGGGAAAGGAATTGCTGGCTGGCTTGTTTGCTGGCCCATTAGGGTCGGGCTGTGACTTGTGTGCGGGCTTAGTTGTTTGGGCTTTTTCTATTCTTTTTCTTTTACTAATTCTATTTTTCTAATATCTATTTTCTATTAACTCTTCATACTTATATATATATACACCCACATATACGTATACGTATATTCTCACGTATATATTCTTATATATATATTTATATATATATACACCATATACATTTATATATTTCATATACATACATTTATACATATATACATTTAATTCTACTTTTATATCCTTATAACAATTAATCTATATATATATCTATACCTACAAATATACGTATATAATATTTATTTATACAAAATTCACATTCACTCCTATATAATATTTATGCATACGCATATATGTGTACACATGCAAATATATATATATATTTAATTATACACAAGCACACATATATTCAATGTATTAAATACATACATATATATATTCACTATCATGACGATATATGTTTATGTATATTTATATATACCTACCATATACGCTTATATCTATATATTTATATATATAATCTCGTACATGTTTTATATTCTTATATCACCTATATTTTTTTGATAGAAATAAAATGGTGATAACCATTACTAATAAATAATTTATATTTAGTAACCACAATGGTATTATTAATATTATATAACCCCAATAAATAATAATAATAAAATACAAAATTCAATAAGCCAATAATTAATTATTTATAAAATCTAAAATTTTATCAATAAAATAAATAATATTAAAATATTTCAAAAATTTCGGGAAGGGGAGCTACACCATCACCAAAAACCTGCCTCCATCCAGTCCACATTTCTTCACTTTGCTATTCCCCAATTCCAGCATGTTGGCTGCCATCTAACCCATATATATGGCAGTCCCCTTTAGCTCAATATCAGTCCCCCTTGGACTGTCATTCCAGTTCCCTCAATCCCTCATTCAGTCCCTATGGGTGAGTGAGATTAGTGTTTGTTGTGGCCTTGTATTTGAGTGTGAGTGTGAGTATAGATTTGGGTGTAGAGTGAACCAAAACCATTGTGAGCCTGTGTATATATATGTGTGAGTATATAGGTATTTGTGTGTGTGTTAGTGAGCCTAAGAGTGTGTGTGAGAGTTTTGTTGAGCCTAAATATATATACATATATATATATATATATATATATATATATTTCTATGTGAATTCAGGTGTGGGCCTAGATGTAAACTAGGTTGTGTGATTGTTGGTTTGACTTGTGTGGTGTGAGTCGTAATGACTTAGTATACTAGCATAGCCAGTTTAGCCTAGTTTAGATTGGTTTGGACTAGTTAGGCCTAGTATAGGCTAATGTAGCCTAGTATAGACTAGTTTAGGCTTGATAGCCTAGTTTAGACTTGGTTAGACCTAGTTGACCTAGTTTGACTTCCAGAGTTGACCAAGAGCTGACTTTGACCTACTTTCTTGTAGAATGCATAGTAGAGCTTCATTTTATCATTTTAGACTTGTTGTGACTTGTACTGTTCTATAGGAGACAGACACCACTCCTCGGACAGTATATTCTCTTCAGACACTCAGGTTATCAGGCGAGTACATTCTCTGACCGTTTCATACTTGTATGGATTTACATTCTTGCTCTAGATTACTGTACTTGATGCTGACACGACTGTTATCACGGATTGGTACTATATGGATCTTCTTTTGAGATGTTATCTCCTTGTATTCACTAAATACATATTGTGACGTGCGTTTCACTTCCATATTGTATTTATTGAATACCCATATCCTTGTATACTCATTGTGAATATTGTACTCTCATTATCACATGAGCCCCAGGGATAGACCATTGTACACTATTGTATAACATTGTACATCTATTGTATAACATTGTACACTATTGTATAAGATAACGTAACTGGAGTAGATCCTTGTGTATTGATTGGGGAGGGGGAGTAGAATTGGTTATGTACTCAAATCCTATTGTACAACATTGTATAACTATTGTATATGTCTATTGTACACCCACGTACAATGGAGTTACCATTGCATTTTCCTAGCCCGTTTACATAACCAGATTGTACTCTAAAATCACATGTTCCTTACAGTTCTTACTTATCATATTTAGATATTTCCTGCTATCAAATTTCTACTGTTTTTCATATATCTTCTTCTTTCAGCGTTTCATGTACTTTACTCTATTGCATGCTTTATATTTCCTAACTCGATATGAACTGCGTGAGATGTTTTGTGCTCGCTCCCGTCCTGACTGGACCTGTTGAAAATATTACAGAGGATGAGGAGGAGGCCTGCATAGACACCTACTATGGGACAGCTGTAGATGACATGTGTGACCCAGATTTCCAGCCTGATCCACTAGCTTAGAGACTGAGGCACCCTAGTCTAGGTTTTACTATTTCTGTCTTCTGAGATCTGATTGTATATATTCTTTCATTTTCAGTATTAGAGACTTGTATTGAGTTGGATGTTCAGTTTGTATGGCAGTAGACACTTAGACTCTTTCTCTCTGATTGTATCATGTGGATCTTTTATTCCAGTATCTATCTATCTTTTATTTTTCATCATTCTGCCTTAGATGTGATTGAGACTGTATATTGTTATGTCACCTCCATTCGGAGTGTATATACTGTACAGGTACCTTTATATTGTTATATGATTGACCTAGGACAACGTTCTACCGCCGACACTGCGGCGTAGGCTGGGCGTTGTTACGTTCTCGTACCCTCACAGTGGGTGCGGGTCGTGACACATGCGGCTCAAAATCCTTTAGAGCTTCATGCGTCTCAAAAGTCCCTTAGAGCCTCATGCGGCTCAAAAATCCCTTAGAAATTTCATGCGGCTGGAAAGTCCCCGATAGCTTCATACGGCTCGAGAAAAGCCACGTGGCCCTATGCGGTTCAAAAATAGGCCTCTACAGCTGGCCATAACTGCTCTGTACAGCTGGCTCATTAAATGCTCTGACGCAATACAACAGCTCTGACACAAAAGATTGACATCTCTGACATAAAGGTAAAATGATGACTCTGACATAATGGCATGCCCCTAGAGAAACGAGAAAAATCTTTATGGCTGGCATAATCCACCAATTCCAAAGCTCCTTATGCGGATCGCTTCAAAGACTTCCATGCGGCTCAGTTATGGGGGCCACCCTTATGCAGTTCAGATGGGGGGCCACATGCGGTTCAGTTGGAGGCCACCCTCATGCGATTCAGTTGGAGGCTATCCTTATGCGGTTCAGTTGGAGGCCACCCTTATGCCGCTCAGTTGGAGGCCATCCTTATGCGGTTCAGTTGGAGGCCATCCTCATGCGGTTCAGTTGGGGGCCACCCTCATGCGGCTCAGTTGGAGGCCATCCTTATGCGGTTCAGTTGGAGGCCACCCTTATACGGCTCAGTTGGAGGCCATTCTTATGCGGTTCAGTTGGAAGCCACCCTTATGCGGCTCAGTTGGAGGCAACCCTCATGCGGCTCAGTTGTGAGGCCATCCTCATGCGGCTCACAGCATAAATGACAGTTGGGACACGTGGCAGAAGAATGACTAAGACTTATCCACTTAGATTTAGCAACCAACAAATCATAACAATACAGATTTATTGCAATCGTCATAACTGCCCAGATCGATTTCCAACAAATAATACAGATTTGTTGCAATCAACATAAATAGCCCAGATTGATTTCCAACAAACAAGATCAAAGCTAATCTTAACCAATCCCCAACCGCCCGCTTTTCAAGGAGCAATTATTGCACACCCTACTTATCACAAAGCCCTATAAATAGCAGGGGATTATTCCTTTGCAAAAGACACAGAGTTATACGCACAGAGCCCGAGCAGAGAGACTAGCAACCCCCGCACACACAAAGGTCATTTCTTTGCCAGAGCAGAAGCTACGTCCGATCGTCCAAGGAGTAAGGCAGAGTTGATATCACTTTCTCGAGCCTCTACCGTCACTCCCCAAAAAAACTAAACAATTGTACTTAGATTGCTTTTCTTATGTTTTATTCCTAGGCTCTCTTTGTACGAGCGAGTTTGTATTGTGAATCAAAGTCTAGTCCTCCCATAAAACTGTTCTGTTCTTTCGATAATCAATGGCAAACATAGACGACATCGTTTTCCAATGGAGTCTTTGGCAAACCAACAATAAATACCATGCTAATGTGCTCCCACTTCCACTCCGGAATAGCAAGATTTTGCATCTCCTCATCCGGTCTTTGGTGTTAGCTTTCACCTATTGATATGCCATATATTGAGATACGAAGAGTGCCATATCTGTTTTCATCCCATGCCACCAGAATGTTGTGCGGAGGTCCTTGTTCATCTTGGTGCTGCCTGGATGTAAGGAATATTTTTTGTAATATACCTGGACAATATCTCCTTTCGAAATTCTGAGTCATCCAGAACGCATAGCCTACCTTTCACCCGTAACGCTCCGGTTTTATCTTCCACAAAGTCGGTTTCCTCATCCGTTGAGATTAGCTCCCGCATCTTCTTCAGGTAATGGATCATCCTTCTGAGCGAATTTGATCATTTCCAACAGACTCAGCTCCACGTGCAATTAAGCTGGTTGTACTGCCACGAATCTAACTCGGAGTTTGATGACCAGCTCCTCTAAGTCACGTAGTAGCTTGCCTTTAATGGATAGTGAGGCTATGTACTTTCGACTGAGTGCGTCCGCCATAAAATTTCCCTTGTCCGATGTGTAGTCGATCATCAAGTAGTATTCTTTGATTAGCTCCAACCATCGCCTCTGTCGCAAGTTTAGCTTCTTTTGACTGAAAATATACTTGAAGCTCTTGTGATCTGTATAAATTTTGCACACCACACCATAAAGGTAGTGTCGCCACAGTTTTAACATGAACAAAATCACCGCTAACTCCAAGTCGTGCGTGTGGTAGTTTTTATCGTACGGCCTCAACTGTCTCGATACAAACGAGATCACCTTGTCTCACTGCATGAGCACACATCCCAAGCTCTGGCCTGAAGCATCGCTAAAGATTTGAAAACCCTCTACCCTATCCGAAAGTGCGAGTATCAAGGCCAAAACGAGCCGCTACTTTTGCTCTTGGAAGCAAATTTCGCAGTCGACTGTCCACTCGAACATGATACCCTTTTGAGTGAGGAGAATCAAAAGCGATATGATCTTCACAAAGTCCTATACGAAGCATCCTTAATATTCTGCCAAGCCGAGGAAGCTTCGAATCTCACTAGCTGACTCTGGTCGTTCTCAATCAACAATGGCTTCGACTTTCTTCGGGTCGACTAAAATGCCTTTTATGGAGATGATGTACCCAAGAAATGATACGCTGCTCAGCCATAATTCACATTTGCTTAGCTTTGCATACAAATGGTTGTATCGAAGGGTCTGGAGTACGGTCCGTAGATGCTCGAGTAGACGAGAATGTCGTCGATAAAAACTACTACGAACTTGTCGAGAAAGGGTCGAAACAACCAATTTGTTAAATCCATGAAGGCAGCGAGGGCATTTGTTAGGCCGAACGCATTACCAGGAACTCATAATGACCATATCGAGTGCAAAAGGCTGGCTTTGACACATCGTCAGGCTTGATCTTGAGTTGATGGTAACCCAAGCGAAGATCAATCTTCGAAAACACCGAGGTGCCTTGTAGCTGATCGAATAAGTCGTCTATACGGGGCAGTAGATATTTGTTCTGGATGTTGGCTTTGTTTAGTTCACGGTAGTTAATGCAAAGACGCATCGACTCGTCCTTCTTCTTCATGAACAACACGGGCGATCCCTATGGTGAAACACTAGGCCGAATGAATCCCTTATCGAGCCTTAGAAATCGGTCGGGTGTCTAAAAAATATCGATGGTGAATTCAATTTCTCGATCAGGTGGCATACCAGATAGCTCGTCTGGGAACACATCATAGAATTTTGCCACTCGTGTCGTGACCAGATGCTAAGTATCCCTCACAGCCAGAATACATCATCCTCCGAACAGAAATTGCTGACATCACCATGCACGTCGTCGATGCTTCACCAAACGAGTAGCAAATTCGGTCACTCCATGTATGCAGATGGTGACCTTCTTTTATGCACAGTCGATGGCGGTATTACAAGCGTCAAGCTAACCCATTCCCAGTATGATGTCGTAGTCCTTAGTATCTAGAACTATCATATCAAGATACACCTTTTTACCTCCGATACAAATGATTTCGTCTTTACGGCCGAAGTGTGCAGGTAGTTGCGTACCCGACGGTATGCTAACACTAAGGTTAAGGCCTAGTGGTATCATAGAAAATTTATGTTCTGTGGCAAAGTATGTCGATATGAAACTATGTAAGCACTGAAATCAAACTATACAAGAGCACATATATTATTGAAAGGTAATATACCTATCACCACTGTATGTGAGGCGAACACCTCATCTTGATTCATGGCATAGACGCATCCTTGAGCATTGAGACGACGATCTTGGCCATTCGGTTATGCGGGATGGGGAGCTTGAGATGTCGGGCCTCGATTCTGATGACTTGCTTGTGGCGAGGTATCCTGATTTGGCTTTTGGGTAAAACAGTCTTTAACGATGTGACCGTTTTTCCAGCAAAAGGGGCAATTTACATTCAAAGTATGACATTTGCTGGCATGGTGTCCGGTATAGCTACATTTGGTGCAATGAGTTCTTGGGTTCTGCCTTGATAGCCGCCCTTATTTGGATGCTTTGGAGCATTTCTGTCCCCGCATAGCTAGGGCATTTGTGATTATAGTTCACAGAGCCAGCAACGGCTGAAGAATATTGGCGGTCAAGACGGAGAGCATAATTCAGAGGCTCGCCCGTGGTCTTGTATTCCGTCACCGATACATGGGCATAGATAGAGGGTCGCAGACCCACTTTGAATCTTCGAACGTGAATCTCCTCTGCAAGCAGAAATGCACCAGCAAATTTGAATAATTTATTGAACTCAGAGGCATACTATTGCACTGTCATATTCCCTTGATTCAACTGTATGAATTAATTTTTCTTCTCTTGATAAATGGCTGAGGGAAGGTACTCGGCTTCGAAGGCTTTGTAAAATATGGCCCAAGAGATCGGTACAGATTTGTTGTCGTATCGGATCGCTCATTTGTATACGGTCTACCAGTCGTGCGTGTTCAAACATACTTGAAGTTGTGCGCATACGACTTGCTTGGATTCTTTAATGTTGATGAGCTCGAATTGGTCCTCCAGCTCTTCCAATGAGTCGATCGCCATAGAAGGGCCTTGGTACCGCTGAAGGATGTGCGGTACGCTCCCTTGAATTATGACACCTTAATGTTATAACTTTCCGGTGTTGTAGGTTGGGACAAGCTCTTCCGGATCGACTTCGATGGGTCAGGCCATAGGTTAGATGGCAACATGCATCATGGCAGAGTTTCTATTGGCTATAACTACCTGGGCGATATTTTAAAGAGTATCAAGCTGCTTTTGCTGTACCTTGAATTACGCTTCGAACCTGGCTTCGAATTGGGCATGTCGTGCCACTGTTTGTCGATGCTAGTTTTTGGTTTATTTCTGCTGTGCCTGCATCATGTGCAACATCCTCTCCATAGCATTGGTAGAAGGTTCGGACCTCAAACTACTCGAGCCACTTGAAGCACCCATCTCATTCCCGGCCATAACTTCTCCAACTTCTAAAATAGAAGGCAACTCACATTAGTTACCGAAAATATTACGGACTCATTGTATGGAACAACTCATCTCATCAACACGAGCTCAAGGGTTTGAGACTCAAGACGAAAGGCCAAAGGATGTAAAGCCGTACTCTGATACCATTGTGTCATGCCCCAATTCCAAAGAATCGATAGTCGTCCACCGGGCGTGATGCGTACGAATCTAAGTTGCGCTCGCATAAGGCAAAGTCATAAGGTTATCCGAAACACATCTAATAGAGTACAAAGAGAAATTAAACGACACATTTGAAATAGAAGGAATTTTTCTTTTTACTCATAATAAACATCATTTACAAGACTCTATGTCACGCCCCAGTTCCAAAATATATAGGAATCCAAGACATCAGCATGCCAGTTGTATGGTTAGAATAAGTATTCCTAATTTAATAGACTTATCCTAATCGTATTATGTTGTAAAGGTCCAGTAGCATATATGTTTGGAATGGACCCGAAGAATAATAAAGGTCCAGTAAAACTAGGCTAAATAAGCAAGATATAACAGGAAAGAAAATAGAAAGCACAAGTAGATGATAAACTAACACTACAATCAATACCTGAACTCTGCTGCCAAAGTCATACCATCCACCTGTCTATACTATAAGCTCAGCAACAACCTGGAGAGATCATCAGGTCCTCAGAGGGACGTAACAAGATACAACAACTAGCCACAATATTAACAGTAAAAGTAATATACATGAACATGAATATAACTGACAAGGTAAACCATCTATCTAAGTATAATGCACTTGAAGACTACTTTGGGATTGTACAGGTAGGTAAGGAGTGATATTATTGTCAACTAATATCACGAATATACTAGCATACTCCTGTCCAAACCGGAGACTAGTCCGCAGACGATAATGGAATATCCACTAGTATAACCTATAACTCGGCACGCTGAGGCTGATGAGAATAGGTAATCCCGTATGCCTACTAATAGTCTTTCCTGCTCAGAAGTAGTACAAGGTCATGTCCATGACTCGTACGACTCGTACCTCACATGCAAGTCCTCTAACTAACACAACTAGTTATATATGATCCGTCACACGAACGTCTTGTACCGACGAAGTACAGGGTGTGTGCCAATAATAATATAACCCTCGCTTCAAACATCATGTCATGAGTCGTGTCCAAGTCATAGAAGTCATTAAAGAATAACTTTAACACGAGGAAGTCTACTAGCAAGCTAGGTCACAAACACACACCCACTTTATGTCATCGATGGCATCATCAACTGAACCCAAGTCATACATGGACGCTCTCCTAACACATCGAATCCTAACACACAGCAATACATCCATGTATAGTAGCAAATAAAATAAGATCACAGTGGCACGATATCTTGCCTGAAGGTTGCCCGATGATTCAACGACGTCCCGCAAGCGAACTCGTCAATCCGAATGAAGCAGTAAGGGTGGAACTCTCATAAACATCTTCGGATGCAGAAACAGACATTGCCATCAGTCTCAAAATAAAAGAAATAGCTACATTTGGCTGCCCATAAGTCCAATTCTGGATATAGGGACAAAATAGTAATATCGGGCCAAAACAGTGTTCGCCGTTAGACCCGCTTTGTACCAAAAACTGTGTCAGAACCTATAGTCTCTAAAGTCGACAAATTGTATATCTACGAGCCTAGTTTTTCGATATGAACTCAACAGTATGTCCAGATTTGCATTCCGATGAGCCGTGCACAAAATCGTCCGTTGAGTCGGATCGTAGGTCCACCAAAACAGTGTTCAAGTCGACCTTCGCAGAATCTGACCAAACTTGGCTTACAGGACCAAAAAAATAACACGAGTCTAGTGGTGCAAGTTTCGTCGCAAGATAATGAACGTGCACGAAGTTGTAGGCAAGTTTACAAAGAGGCCGATATGGGGTATCTCGATCGATACGTCTCGATTTTGTCGCGTACACACAACGAAATCGAGTTTCATCAAATCCCACACGTATGCAACATCCGTATGCACCTTTTGATGCTAACGGGTTGCGACCAAGCCGCCTAGATTATCGAAAAGGACCTCGTATTGGAAAAAAATTCTAGTTTTTGAAAATAGTTTTTTCAGTTTTTTCCTGATTTTTAATTCGATTTCAAACAGAAAATAAACAACTAGAAACAAAACTAAAAATAGGGTTTCGATCTCGGTTAGGTTGTCTACGAGGTTGTTTAAGCAGTTTTCTAAGATTCGAGATATCTTGGTCGCAAATCGGCTTCCAACTTGGGGTTTTGGAATGGTTTCTAAATCAAGAAAATCGTTTTTTTTTTCAATTTTGGTACTCGATTTTCATCGCACGTAATGCAAAACAAAGATTCTAATTGAAGGGAATTAAAGGCGTATAGGTTGTGATCGTACCAGAAGAAACGGATCATAAAACGATCGAACGAGCGTAAAGAAAAGTCACAGGTTGCTGCTGCTGCCAGTGCTGCCTCTGTGTGCATGCGGCTTGGCGGGACTCTTGCTACAGTATACTTCGAAACTCATGAAGGATATTTCGAAAGATTGACATGTCCCGTGCTCCAAAAATCAAAGCTACAAAAAAGTATGTCTATAGTCATATCCATATAAAAATCTAGTTTAAAATATAAATATCTATATTAAATAAATAAAAATTAAAATTAAAATAATATCCAAAAATTAGCGGCTTACACTATACTACAATAGTTGTCACACGGGCTTGCAACTTGACTCAGCTTACGAAATGAACGCTGATGAGATAGTCGTTCCATACATTACATCATATTTTATACAACCAAAATATTTTAGACACCTGCTATTGTAGGAAATTGAACCATCTTTCTTTGGAATGAAATGCGGAGTCTTCAAAAGGATTGACACAAGCCTTGGTACATGGACGAGGCTTCGAAATGAACTAGCATCGCCTTGAGTTAGGTGGCACATCCTTTTTGGTCTGGGTAACTTTTGGAGAGCAAGGGTCAGTATATTATCGTGTACTGGTGAATGGCTAATTATATACCACGCTCTCATTTTGTTCAAGAATTTATGTGAAACATGCTATATATATTCAGTGATCTTTCTAACCATCCTAGCGAATTGCATATAAGCATTTAATAGGCATGATAATAATAACAACGTTAGAACATAGCCAAACTTACCCAAAGCAGAGTGTGTCGTTGCAATGTGATAGCTTACCATGTTATTCCCTGTCAATTGTTATCATTTACTAGCATAGTGTGTATAATTTGTATATTTGAAGGTCACTGGCATCATAAGCCATCCTGTACTATAGCATATTTGAAGGTTACTGGCATCACAAGCCATCCTGGACTATAACTGGATTTAGACGACGTCCCTTTCAGCGCAAGTAGCGAGCACCGCTGAAAGTTCTCCGAATAACCAGTTTTGCCAAATATCTAGCACAACTATCTTTTGCTTCCTCCTAGGCCGAATCGATCCCATATCCCAGGTTATCGTTCGAGGGAGCCATTCCTTGTGCATAATTTGTCCATTGATCGTGCAAGGCTAGACTAGTTATTCAAGCATGATCTATAATTCGTGACCAACTTAACAATTTTTATCTTTGTTTTGCCTTATTGGGGTGACAGTTATTCAATGTCTCAAGCTCTGCTTATCACAATTCTATAACAGGCATAACATGTTAAGAATGTAGCATTTTATGATATGACAGTTCTATAGTAGATGTACATAAGTAAGCATATAGCAGTTTCATGGCATAATAGTTCTACAATGAGTGTACATGAGAAATCGTGCAACAGTTTATTGAAATTACACATTCGAGTCCTTGTATATTCAAATAACATTCTATCAATTGATTGGAGAACGAGAGGGTTGTTCGACATCGCGGGATCTTTGGTGATAAGGAAAGAAGAGATAGGTTGAGATAAAACTCCTTTCCTTCATAGATTATGACTTAAACAGTACGACAAAGCCCTAACAGTAAAGATTTGCTAGTACAAATATAGATTCTGAGGAAGTGTGACGATGGAGATTGGGTACTGCAATAACACCTTTACTCTGTTGATGATAAAATATATAGCATCTTTTTGTAATGGTCTCTGTGACTCTCTCATGTGTATATGGTGCTCTTTCTTCCTTTTTTTCTTCTCGTCCCCTTTGTTGTTCTCTCCTGCGTGTTGATGGTGTGCACCTCCTTTTATAGTTGTTTTTAGCGGACAAGCCATGAAGGAGCTAATAATGGAGGAGCTACAGCGTGGAGGATGCTATCTGGGTTGTCACAGTTGTTTTGACATGGTGCTAACTGTTCGGCTTGGTCGAGGTACTGATTGGGTGTCCATTGTTGCAAGAGCTACGGGGGAGGACTTTAAGGATCCTCGAGTGTAGTTGTCGATAGTTATGACTATCCATCCACATGGCTTGATCATAGGTGACAATACGTACGAGTATTTAGGACCACCTATCGTTTGAATGGTGTGGTTATGTAATACGCACGCCATAAATGAAAGACTTAAATCAGGTGGCAAGATCTTTGGTTGATGCGTGATGCTGGCCATAATTTGGAAGGAATGTCTGGTTAGAATGGAATTTAAGGTGATCCGGTTCGGAGCACGAACTAGCTGTATTTATGACTAGGGTGACCCAGCCAAGGGCGTGAGCCGTTTATCTTAATATGGAGGGCTTATGAAGCTTCCTGAGCGACCTACTACCATAGCCGCATAGAGGCTTCTTGGAAAGGATGCCGCATGGTGTTTGGGCTGCATGTGTCCTGGCCGGATGGATTTTGGTCGCATGGGGGTAGACTGGCCGCCTTTGGTTCTGCAAAGGCAACGTACACTGCTGGAATTTGGCATCCCACTGGAGGTCTCTGGGCCTAAGTGCACCGTGTTTGATGCGGTTCGAGCTTGATTGAGCTCAGGCAATTTCCATGCTACTATAAGACCCCCTTCAAACTTTTCAAAATTGGCAATGAGTTTGGAATACCTTAAACAGAAGCATTAGCTCTTCAGGGTTCCTTCAATCTGATTGTCAAGGCTTTGGTGGAGTCTCTGGACTTCTGATGACATTGCTTCATTTGGATACAGTTTTCTTTGAAACGTTGCCGGGCCGGCAAGCTTTTGCTATAAATAAGTCTCGGTTTGAAAATAAAAATCCTTTTCTCCATGCTTTGTTCTCTTCTGTTCTGTGCATACTTGTAAACCTAGGTGTTATGACCCTCAAAGCTTATTCTTCTGGAGCAGGTGCAAATAAGGCCAAGATGGATAAGGATCTGGCTTTTAGGTCTGATAAGGAGGCGTTGAAGTGTCCTCCTGATATCCAGCTATCGATTGAAAGTAAGATTGTATCAGGTTTGGTAGGTTTTGTTTCCTAAAGAGAAATGTACTGGGTTGACTCACCTTCTCTGTCTTGCAGTGGTCCTTCCACGAGCATCGTTGGGCGAGCTCCTTTTGAGTGCGGAGCAAATATCGCCGGGGATGAACTTCGATGATCTGAAGGCCGGTCCAGATCAATGAAGGCCAGGCTGAAGTTTGTCAAATGATGCTGCGTGACCAGGGCTCCTTTTTCCTTTTAAAGAAGCTGAATGCGGGGAAGCTCTACTCCGCTAAGGGAGAAGGGTTTCTAAAGTGGTTAAGGCCCAAGAGGACTAGCATTTCTCATCTGGAGGAATGCGTATGTACTTGTCTTCGATGGGACGTCATATGTTGTTGTTCGCTTTTGCGTTGGTGGCGAGATACCAGAGAAAATGTGTGAGGCTCACCGAAGATCTAGCGAATGTCTAGCTTGGTGTCGTTTGGTTCTCCTCAAAGACAAAGAAGGTGTATGTAAGCTTCTAGGACTCAACTCCTGGTCCATCTGTGGGTTTGATACCCGGTGCCGTCTTGAATGACTTATCTCCAACTGTTCATCCATTTGCCGTGGACACTTTTGTAAATAGGCTAGTAGTTAAAGGATCTTATCCTACTGGACAACTCCGATTTGTTGGTTGGGGCCACTATAACCCTGTGTGGGAGGCTTTGTCTGGGTCAATTTTGGAGAAGTATGAGGATGAGCTAGGGACAATCGGCTAATACTTTGCAGTCAGAGCAATTCAACGGGTGCTGGATATCAATACTAGTACCTTCATCACTCTGGTGGAGCTGTACAATCATTACACCTGTGCATTCTTTACGTCTGGTAGTGAAATGGGGTTGGCCCTCCATGAGATGTATGAGGTGCCCACATTGCCTTGGGGCGAAGAGCCCTTTGAAGAGTATACCCCTTCGAATGAGGAATTATGAACACTGGGAGGGAAGGATCCTGAATTCCTTGCTGTGTATAAATAATTGTTGTGCCATCTCTACATGTACAAGCGTCTCTCAAAGGGAGACAAGACGATAAAGGGGACAGCTCCTTTGGTTACTGCGTGGATAGCCCATATTTTTCCTTCTTCGTGTCACGACCCGCTACCCAAATTGTTGGGCCAGGCCGAGTCATGCCCAGCCTACGTTGAGATAAAACGTAGTAAGCTGTTCTAAAGACAACAGGATAAGACTAAATGTGCTAACAGTTCTATAAGTGAAGAAGAATCATAAATGCTCCAAACACAAAAAGTCGTCGTATATAGTAAAATGTCCAAGTACAAGTAAACTGAAATGTAAAACTGGATACATATCCAGTTACAAAATGATATAGTCTAATACATGTCTACTCTCAAAAGTCTAAGTAAACAAAAGACAACTAGGCGAGGTTCCCTGCAGGAACATCCTCGTAAAGCAGAGCCGGGTCCTCGGCAGTATCTCCATAGTATGTGTCACAGAGTAACTCCTCCTCAGTAAGGATACCTACAACGTTATCCTGTCAGGACGGGAGCAAGTACTAAATCTAACAAACATATAATACTGATCATGTGATGAAAAGGAAATGACATATCATGTTGGTTCAGTTTTAGGTATGTTTTAGCATGGCGATAGATATACATTTTTAAGTTTTAAAACTGTAGTAGGTGAGTGATCAGTCAATAGGTAATCAGGTTGTACAGCGGTACATATCAATTTTCTGATGTGCACATACGTACACATAACGGCATCGGTGTATATCCATATACAAATGCGGGACCAGACATACGACACAGATACATATAGAATGTAACGGTGCTCGGTAAATACATACGGAGAAGGGGGTCATGATCACGTACACTACTAGCAGTTTTCCCTTAACCCGTTATTTAAGCATATGAGAGATTATGAGATACTGTATAAACATGGTAGAAACTAAAAGTATACAACATGTGAAGTTCTAACTTGCTACCCCAAGGATCAGCATTTAACATGGTTGGTGATTCACAGTTTTATGGTTTATAGCAGTATGTAAAGTTCGTAGAAAGTACTTGCCTCTAGCAAAGCAAAACAAAACAAGCTGCGATAACAATGCTATGGATGTCTGGTAGCTTGTCACTGTAGAAGTAAATACAACAACTTAGTTTTACACTAAGCTAAGACACTAGGACACTAATTTATGAAACACGACTTGTGACTGGGCACCTAGCCAAAATAATGACTTGGCATAGGAGACCAATGTGGGGTGACACACTATGTTAACTAACTTTCTAGGGTCTTTATACTAGTGAGGGATGGGGTTCAACACGACTAAAACTCCAAATAACACAAAAAGCTACAAGTCGTAATTAATCAATAAATAAATCAAAAGATCATTGTGTTCTAACAATTTTAGAGATAGGCAAAAAGCCTAGTTTTTCTTAAAGTAAAGTACTAAAGTGATCCTTGTTAATCATAGAAATTTATTATAATTTTTCTGGAATTTATTAACCAGTACAAATATTTTATAAAAATCAGTTTTCCTAAGTATACAGAAAATGAGTTTTGGTTTCATATGCCAAACTAGTGGCAAAACAGTAAATTAAATACTACAAAAATTATACTAAATTAGCTAACTTAACATAGTATCTAAAAACTATTTTTCCATAATTTTAGCAGCACTTTAAGTATTTTTAGAAAATCAAAAACAGCATTGCACACAATAATTAATTATCTGCGTATTTTGTCCATGTATATAATTTGAACCAAAGTTCAAATATAGGACCCAAGGCCATGAATCAAGTCCAATATGACTTGTACAGGTCTTGAATGTGTGAAAACACATTTGAGCCCAAATACCCATGCTAGGCTTGGACACCAAATGGTTGCAGTAATTTAAATACAATAAAAATACAATTTGGTAATAGTCAAAATAAATATTATTATTTTAATAAGGTAAAGTTATGCATAGTGAAAATATGCATACAAATGTTTTAAAAGTATATATATATATATATGTAAGGGAAAAATACTTAATTTATAAGGTATATATATATGTATAAATATATATACATATATAGGAAAATACTTAACAATAAAGTGTATATATATATTAATATATATACATGAAAAATATATACATATATACATAATACATACATATATGAATATTTTTTTTTTTTTTTTTTTTTTTTTTTTTTTTACATATATGAATATATATAATATATATATATAAAAAAAAAAAAGCAGTATATACACATATATGAATATATATATATATATATATATATATATATACAAACATATTTATATAAAATTTACTAACTATAAAATATATACATATATATATAAAATACTGTCAAAAGCAGTATATACACATATATATATACTAATATATATATATATATATATATATATATATATATATATATATATATATATATATATATACATATATATATAAATATATATATACATATATATATAAAAATATATATATAAAAAAAAATATATATATATATATATATATATATATATATATATATATATATATATATATATATATATATATATATATATACATATATATATAAATATATATATAAAACTGAAAAAGAAAGAAGAAAAAGAAAAAGAAAAAGAAAAGAAAAGAAGACAAAAAGGAGGGGGCTCGAACTCGGGCTAGCAGAGCCGGGGGGGTTTGAGTTACTGCGCGCTGGCCAGTGGGCCAGTTGGCCCGTTTGTTAGGAATAAGGTTGGGTTTATTTTATTTAGGTTTTAGTTGTTAAAAACAGTAACACGAAATATCGCTCTGTGTCCTGACAGTTTGGGACACAGAGTCTTGTATCCATACTCAGCACGACACGCACGAAATGATTCGGCCGTGTCCAAGCTTACCCAAAGCCTGCCCGTATCCTGGCGAGTCACCCACGCTAAATCGAGACACAAATAGACACGAACACAACTGACACGTACGTGTCCGACTAGTCAGGGGGGGTTTGAGTGTGCTGGCCGGCGGAGTAGGCGTCGGGGCGGTGGCGCTCGGGTGGCGACGCGTTCGCCTTGGCCGGGCGCGTCGAATGGTGGTGGTCGCGGCTGTCGAAGTCGACCGTGGAGGCTGGACGGGGAAGCTCGCCGGAGTTAGGGTTAGGGCTGGAGGTTTTTGGGGAAGACGGTGGCGTGGGCGGTCGTGGTGGGGTTTTAGGGTTAGGGTTTAGTCTGGGGGAGAGAGGGGGGTCATTTATAGGGGTTTAGGGCGGTTGATAGGTCGGTCGGGCAGCCGGAAATGGCGGGGGCTGCCCGTCGGCGTGGCGGTCGTCGGTCGGGGGAGGGGGGGGGGGTAGGTTTAGGATTAGCGTTTAGGTCCCTGTAGTTTAGGTAATTGCAAATAGGTCCCTATAGTTTCTAAGTGCAAAATAAATATTTGCATAATCCATCCCGTACAGTTTATGTGCAAAAGAAATTTGCACATAACAATTGGAAAATTATAAACCAATATATTAACAATTCTAATAATTACAAAACAGTATTAAAACAATTCTAATAATTGCAAATTGATATTAAAACATTTAAATAAATTACAAATCAATATTTTTGTATTTTAAAACTCATTTAAAATCATTTAAAAATTCTAAAAAAATTCCTAAAAATTCCTAATAATTATTTAAGGCTATAAATGACATAAAAAATTAATTAACACTAATTAAAAATGAATTTGAAAATCAGGGGCTTACAAGTCTTCCCTCCTTGAAAAATTTCGTCCTCGAAATTCATAAGGATTGAAGACCCGACAATATTCTAACATAGCAAGTATTGCAATCAAATGACTAAGGCTATGATCGAAACTAATCTCTAAGGTATCAAGCGGGAACGGGTGGTTCCCTCGCAGCGGTTGGATCGAACAAGTAAGGGTATCTCTCCCTCATGTCCGACTCCCTCTCCCAAGTAGATTCACCTGGGGAGTGACGGCTCCAAGCTACTCGTACTAGGGGTATAACCTTGTTCCTCAGCCTCTTCTCTCTCCGGTCTAATATCTCCACTGGCTGCTCAGAAACTGTAAGGCTCGGTCCGACCTCCAACTCTGAATGATCTAGCACATGACTGGGGTCTGGAACATATCTCCTCAGCTGAGATATGTGGAAGACGTCGTGAACTCCTGCTAGGTTGGGTGGAAGTGCAACCCTGTAAGCTACCTCTCCGATCCTGCCAAGTATCTCGAATGGCCCGATGTATCTGGGGCTCAGCTTCCCTCCTCGTCCGAACCGGATCGTCCCTCTGGTAGGTGATATCTTCACCAGCACCATATCACCGTCTGCGAACTCCATCGGTCTGCGACTAACATCAGCCCAGTGTTTCTGCCTGTCCTGAGCTACTCTGAGCCTGTCTCTGATCATCCCGACTTTCTCTGCTGCATCCGTGATCATCTCTAGCCCAAGCATAACTCTGTCTCCGACATCATCCCAAAAGAGCGGTGTGCGGCATCGTCGTCCATATAGCGCCTCGAAAGGAGACATACCAATACTGGCCTGGTAGCTGTTATTGTAAGAAAACTCTACCAAGTGCAGATGGATCTCCCACGATCCTCCGAAGTCCAGCACGCAAGTCCTCAGCATATCCTCCAGTGTCTGTATCGTCCTCTCGGACTGCCCATCTGTCTGTGGGTGGTACGCCGTACTGAACTTGAGCCTACTGCCCAATTTCTCCTGCAAGCTCCTCCAGTAGTGGGATGTGAATCTGCTGTCTCTGTTTGACACGATGCTCACTGGCACTCCGTGTAGGCGAACTATCTGCTGCATGTATAGCTCCGCCAACTTCTCGGTGGAAAGCCCCACCTTGAAGGGTATGAAGTGCACACACTTCGTCAGCCTGTCTACGATGACCCAGATGGCATCCTTCCCTCCTTGGGAACGAGGAAGCCCTGAAACGAAGTCCATCGTAATATGTTCCCATTTCCACTCGGGAATGGGTAACGGCTGCAACAAACCAGCTGACCTCTGGCGCTCCGCCTTGACCTGCTGGCAAACTAGGCATCTCGAGATGAAACGTGATACATCCCTCTTCATCCCGTGCCACCAAAGATGTTCCCGCAAGTCACGATACATCTTATTAGCACCAGGGTGAATAGAATATCTCGATCGGTGCGCCTCCTGCAAAACTGCCTCTACCAGCTCTCTCTTCGGCACGCACAATCGGCTGCCATGCCTCAGGGATCCATCCTCTGCTATAGTGAAGTCATCCAGCAATCCAGCTAATGCCTGGGGTCGAAGTCTGCGAAGACTCTCATCTGTAGACTGTGCCTCCCGGATCTGCTCCATCAAACCTGACTGAATGTCAAGCGCCATCATCTGTATCACTAATCCTGGCCGAACTAGCTCAATACCGAGCTTCTCCAGATCCTTCCGCAAATGCCGATCAATCATTAGGTACCACGCCATCGGATGCCTGCTCAGCGCATCCGCCACCACATTTGCCTTTCCGGGGTGATACTGTAAATCGATGTCGAAGTCCTTCATCAACTCCAACCATCGTCTTTGCCTCATGTTCAGCTCTTTCTGCGTGAACACATACTTCAAGCTTTTGTGGTCAGTAAAGATTTCCACACGCTCTCCGTATAAGTAATGTTTTCATAACTTGAGTGCAAAGATCACTGCAGCTAACTCGAGGTCATGGGCAGGATAATTTCTCTCATGAGTCCGCAATTGCCTAGATGCATAAGCAATTACTTTCCCATGCTGCTGTAGAACACATCCTAGCCCCTTCCCAGAAGCATCACTGTATATGGTGAAACCTCCAGAACCTGAAGGTAAAGTCAGAACTGGAGCGGTCGTCAGCCTCCTCTTCAGCTCCTCAAATGCCGCCTGGCAGTCCTCTGACCAGATGTACTCTGTGTCCTTCCGTGTCAGCTTCGTCATGGGTTCAGCTATCCTAGCAAAGTCCTGGACGAACTTTCTGTAATAGCCTGCTAAACCCAGAAAGCTCCTGATCTCTGAAACTGACGTCGGAGCCTTCCACGTCTCAACTGCAGCAATCTTCCTGGGATCCACCGAGATTCCATCTCCAGTGACTACATGGCCGAGAAACTCCACTCGGTCTAAAAAGAACTCGTACTTCGGCAATTTGGCAAACAATCTCTCCTGCCTCAGAATCCCCAAAACTATCCGCAAGTGCTCTGCATGCTCCTCTGGCGTCTTCGAGTATATCAGGATGTCGTCGATAAATACTACGACGAACTTATCTAGATACTGGTGAAATGTCTTATTCATCAAGTTCATAAAGACAGCTGGCGCATTTGTGAGACCAAATGGCATCACCAGAAACTCGTACTGCCCGTACTTCGTGTTGAACACCGTCTTCTGGATGTCTGCTGGCCTAACCTTCACCTGGTGGTACCCGGATCTCAAGTCTATCCTGGAAAATACCTTCGCCCCGCTCAACTGGTCGAAGAAATCATCTATCCTGGGCAGAGGATATTTGTTCTTGATGGTGATGGCATTCAAGGCCCGGTAATCAATACACAACCGGACTGTACCATCCTTCTTAGGCACAAAGAGCACTGGCGCTCCCCATGGAGAAGCACTGGATCGAATGAAACCCTTTTTCAACAGGTCATTAATCTGCTCTTTCATCTCTATGGCCTCCTTGGGATTCACTCTATAGCAAGCCCGGGATACTGGTGATGAACCCGGCACTAAATCTATAGTGAACTCCACATCTCTGTCAGGCGGAAGTCCTGGAAGATCCTCTGGGAATACATCCATAAACTTCCTAATGATAGGGTGTGGCGGTGCTGTATCCTTGACTGTAGCACAACAGTTCGGCTCTAGGCTGATCTCCGGCCCTGTCCTCCTGACACTGAATGGTGCTATGCCTGGGGGACTGAACACAATACTACCCTCATAGCAATCTATAGATGCATGGGCATAGCTAAGCCAGTCCATCCCCAATATGATATCATAACCGGGGAGTGGCATCACAAAGAATCGCCCTCTGAACTCTCTCCCGGCTATAAAAATAGAACATCTATAGATAGATCTAATAGGCACTGGTCCTCCTCCCGTCATCACTCTACTAATCTCCGCAGTAGGTGTAGCTACTAGATGATGTTTATGCATAAACTCTAATGATAGGAAGCTATGAGATGCACCAGAATCAAACAAACATACAGCTAGAAAAGTATGCAAATAAACATAACCTGTAATGACGTCAGCTAAGTAATCCGACTCCGAAACCTGCTCCAGCTCCGGCTCAATGGCTAGACTTTAAACCCTCCCCTGAGGTCCCTTCTGCTGCTGCAGATGCTGTCCGAACCTCTGCTGCTGAGTCGGGAGCGGTCCTCTAGTCTTCGCGACTGGGCACTCTCGAAGCTGATGGGTGGCAGACCCACAAGCCAAACACTGCCCCAACTTCTTCCTGCAGATGGAAGCGTCGTGGCCTACCCTCTTACAGAATGCACAAAAACCTCCCTTCGGCTGCTGTCGGGGTCCCGGGGCTCTAACTGGCGCGGTCTGATGATGTGGTGTAGGGGGACGGTAAGTCTACTGGGGTGGCGTCGGCGCTCTCTGCTGGAAAGCCTGACGCTTGGACGGACCCTCATGGTGTACAGAAGCCGGCCTCTTGCATGACAGAAGACGCTCCTCGATGCTCCGGGCTAACTCTAGGCTCTGGTAGTAGTCAGTCGTACCGTTCGCCACTATAAGGATGCCAATGTCTGGAACTAGACCATGGAAAAACCTACGGGTCATCTCCTCTGGATCAGCAACCAGACTAGGAGCAAAACGGTTCAGGCGACTAAACTCTCCCGCATAGTCATCAACAGAACGGTTCCCCTGCTGGATGTTCTGGAATCGTAGCCCCATGGCTACTCTAGCAGTGGTCGAGAAGAATTTCTTCTTGAACTGGATCTTGAACTGGTCCCAGGTGGCTCTACCTCTCGCGAACAACGGCTCATTTCTGAACCAGACTCTGGCTAAGTCTATCAGCAGAAATCCTGCTGCCTCGACCTGAAGGTCATCCGGCATCCTAACTCCCAGAAGCTTCCTCTCTACAGAATCTAGCCAGTCATCAGCTACTACTATGCCCTCAGTCCCTGAGAACTCCTTGGGATTCAGACCCATGAAGTCCTTGACCGTCCCCGCTCTCTGCCGTGGCTCTACATGTGGTGGGACCACGGGACGTCCCTCAGAACGTTCCATGCTCTGGCGGAGTAGGGTAGTCTGCTCCTGATGGGTTGTTAGGAACCCCTGGATCAGTGTGAGCAGCTGGGTCCCGTCGAGTGTGACGGAAGCCTGGGTGGGTATAGTGATAGGGGGTGGTGGAAGTATCGGGGCCTGCTGGGACTGGGATGTGGAAGGTGGTATCTGGGTCTGTGGATCTGTGGAGTGGGGGAATGTGGTAGGTGGAGGTGTATCAGTCAACCGGTCAGCTGACTGGATATGGAGGGCCCCATTCTCGGGGGTAACATACTGGGACGAGCGAGTAAGCACCATCTAAATTACACATAAAAGACTTATAAGGACTTTGTTTAAAGTAAGCAATCATATGCAAGAAAATCAAATTATAATAGCAAACATGTGACATATTTCCTATGTTGCAATCCTAGTATTCCTCTAAGTGTCCTAAGCGTCTTTCCTAATGTTGTCTAATTACCTTAAGTTCCTAATTGCAGGCATGCTTGGTACAATAACGTAACCAAACAGTTTAGTCAGGACCTGCATGGGCCACCATTAAAAACATGTCACGACCCGCTACCCAAATTGTTGGGCCAGGCCGAGTCATGCCCAGCCTACGTTGAGATAAAACGTAGTAAGCTGTTCTAAAGACAACAGGATAAGACTAAATGTGCTAACAGTTCTATAAGTGAAGAAGAATCATAAATGCTCCAAACACAAAAAGTCGTCGTATATAGTAAAATGTCCAAGTACAAGTGAACTGAAATGTAAAACTGGATACATGTCCAGTTACAAAATGATATAGTCTAATACATGTCTACTCTCAAAAGTCTAAGTAAACAAAAGACAACTAGGCGAGGTTCCCTGCAGGAACATCCTCGTAAAGCAGAGCCGGGTCCTCGACAGTATCTCCATAGTATGTGTCACAGAGTAACTCCTCCTCAGTAAGGATACATACAACGTTATCCTGTCAGGACAGGAGCAAGTACTAAATCTAACAACATATAATACTGATCATGTGATAAAAAGGAAATGACATATCATGTTGGTTCAGTTTTAGGTATGTTTTAGCATGGCGATAGATATACATTTTTAAGTTTTAAAACTGTAGTAGGTGAGTGATCAGTCAATAGGTAATCAGGATGTACAGCGGTACATATCAATTTTCTGATGTGCACATACGTACACATAACGGCCTCGGTGTATATCCATACACAAACGTGGGACCAGACATACGACACAGATACATATAGAATGTAACGGTGCTCGGTAAATACATACGGAGAAGGGGGTCATGATCACGTATACTACTAGCAGTTTTCCCTTAACCCGTTATTTAAGCATGTGAGAGATTATGAGATACTGTATAAACATGGTAGAAACTGAAAGTATACAACATGTGAAGTTCTAACTTGCTATCCCCAAGGATCAGCATTTAACATGGTTGGTGATTCACAGTTTTATGGTTTATAGCAGTATGTAAAGTTCGTAGAAAGTACTTGCCTCTAGCAAAGCAAAACAAAACAAGCTGCGATAATAATGCTATGGATGTCTGGTAGCTCGTCACTGTAGAAGTAAATACAACAACTTAGTTTTACACTAAGCTAAGACACTAGGACACTAATTTGTGAAACACGACTTGTGACTGGGCACCTAGCCAAAATGATGACTTGGCATAGGAGACCAATGTGGGGTGACACAGTATGTTAACTAACTTTCTAGGGTCTTTATACTAGTGAGGGATGGGGTTCAACACGACTAAAACTCCAAATAACACAAAAAGCTACAAGTCGTAATTAATCAATAAATAAATCAAAAGATCATTGTGTTCTAACAATTTTAGAGATAGGCAAAAAGCCTAGTTTTTCTTAAAGTAAAGTACTAAAGTGATCCTTGTTAATCATAGAAATTTATTATAATTTTTCTGGAATTTATTAACCAGTACAAATATTTTATAAAAATCAGTTTTCCTAAGTATACAGAAAATGAGTTTTGGTTTCATATGCCAAACTAGTGGCAAAACAGTAAATTAAATACTACAAAAATTATACTAAATTAGCTAACTTAACATAGTATCTAAAAACTATTTTTCCATAATTTTAGCAGCACTTTAAGTATTTTTAGAAAATCAAAAACAGCATTGCACACAATAATTAATTATCTGCATATTTTGTCCATGTATATAATTTGAACCAAAGTTCAAATACAGGACCCAAGGCCATGAATCAAGTCCAATATGACTTGTACAGGTCTTGAATGTGTGAAAACACATTTGAGCCCAAATACCCATGCTAGGCTTGGACACCAAATGGTTGCAGTAATTTAAATACAATAAAAATATAATTTGGTAATAGTCAAAATAAATATTATTATTTTAATAAGGTAAAGTTATGCATAGTGAAAATATGCATACAAATGTTTTAAAAGTACATATATATATATGTAAGGGAAAAATACTTAATTTATAAGGTATATATATATGTATAAATATATATACATATATAGGAAAATACTTAACAATAAAGTGTATATATATATTAATATATATATACATGAAAAATATATACATATATACATAATACATACATATATGAATATATATATATATATATATATATATATATATATATATATATATATATATATATATATATATATATATATATATATATATATACAAACATATTTATATAAAATTTACTAACTATAAAATATATACATATATATATAAAATACTGTCAAAAGCAGTATATACACATATATATATACTAATATATATATATATATATATATATATATATATATATACATATATATATAAATATATATATAAACTGAAAAGAAAAAAGAAAAAGAAAAAGAAACAGAAAAGAAAAGAAGACAGAAAGGAGGGGGCTCGAACTCGGGCTAGCAGAGCCGGGGGGGGGGGTTTGAGTTACTGCGCGCTGGCCAGTGGGCCAGTTGGCCCGTTTGTTAGGAATAAGGTTGGGTTTATTTCATTTAGGTTTTAGTTGTAAAACAGTAACACGAAATATCGCTCTGTGTCCTGACAGTTTGGGACACAGAGTCTTGTATCCATACTCAGCACGACACGCACGAAATGATTCGGCCGTGTCCAAGCTTACCCAAAGCCTGCCCGTGTCCTGGCGAGTCACCCACGCTAAATCGAGACACAAATAGACACGAACACAACTGACACGTACGTGTCCGGCTAGTCAGGGGGGGTTTGAGTGTGCTGGCCGGCGGAGTAGGCGTCGGCTCGGGTGGCGACGCGTTCGCCTTGGCCGGGCGCGTCGAATGGTGGTGGTCGCGGCTGTCGAAGTCGACCGTGGAGGCTGGACGGGGAAGCTCGCCGGAGTTAGGGTTAGGGCTGGAGGTTTTTGGGGAAGACGGTGGCGTAGGGCGGTCGTGGTGGGGTTTTAGGGTTAGGGTTTAGTCTGGGGGAGAGAGGGGGGTCATTTATAGGGGTTTAGGGCGGTTGATAGGTCGGTCGGGCAGCCGGAAATGGCGGGGGCTGCCCGTCGGCGTGGCGGTTGTCGGTCGGGGGGAGGGGGGTAGGTTTAGGATTAGCGTTTAGGTCCCTGTAGTTTAGGTAATTGCAAATAGGTCCCTATAGTTTCTAAGTGCAAAATAAATATTTGCATAATCCATCCCGCACTGTTTATGTGCAAAAGAAATTTGCACATAACAATTGGAAAATTACAAACCAATATATTAACAATTCTAATAATTACAAAACAGTATTAAAACAATTCTAATAATTGCAAATTGATATTAAAACATTTAAATAAATTACAAATCAATATTTTTGTATTTTAAAACTCATTTAAAAATTCTAGAAAAATTCCTAAAAATTCCTAATAATTATTTAAGGCTATAAATGACATAAAAAATTAATTAACACTAATTAAAAATGAATTTGAAAATCAGGGGCTTACACTTCGTCAGATCTGCAGCGAGGTGAGGTGAAAGAGCCGTAGACTCACCAGCAGATCATGGCTCTAACCCGGAGTAAGGAGAAGTCCATGGTCGGGGACGACCAAGGTAGTCGTTCAGTGGAAGAATTAGCTTACTTTCGTTAGGACACGCAACCTTTGTCTGATAAGGCTAACTTGGCTAGTTTTTGGATGCGCTGGTTGCGGTTGTGCATGGTCCCTGGGGTTAGGGTTCAATAGACAGGATCAATCGTAACCTGATACTCCAGCAGGAAAATTGGCATTTGGACGCAAGTTGGCCCTTCTTCCTGCGATGGTTTGTTGTATCCAATGGGGTCTCCATATTTTCATCCAAAAGGTTCTAGACCTTAATGGGACTGGTAACTTCAACAATATGGAACTTCCTTATCACCATCTAATAGGGTGGCTCTTGCTACACCATCGTTTCTTGGTGTCTGTTTAAGCGGATGCGAGTATTCTGGAAGGAGATGCCTTCGTGCGGCAAAGTGGTACCCTATTGTAGGCAGGACTTGGCCTTGGTTGATTACACCTTCTTCTCAGTAGTGCCTAATTTTCCTGAAGAAGATGATGGCCTTTTACATGTGGATGTAGAGATAGGCACCTATGTGCTCTCCTCCTATGCCAGACATTAGATTTTTTCCTATAAGACCGTCTCATTTGGTCTATCGGAGCAGGAATTTCGTTTCTATGGATCTTTACTTGCCGAGAAGGTTTGCTAGGCAGTTTGGGTATTGTCAGCTTCTACTGGAGAATCCAAATCCACACCTTGGTTTCGAGGGAAACGTGTTGGATTGTAAACTCCCTAAAATTTTACTATAGATTTATTTTTTATTTTTTAGTATTCATATCTTAAGTACGAATACGTATATACAAAGTATTTAATTAGAAATGTTTTATTATAGATTTTTAATACCAAAAATAAATATTTTTTCTCGAAATAATATAAGGTAAATATTTTATCTTGTTTGAGTATAAAATATGTCGCACCAGAATTGTCAAACTTTACTTTGCTTTTATTTATTATTATATAAAGGCTATTTTATTTGTTATATAAGTATAGGTAATAACTTGGAAAATAATGTTTTCCTTTTGTAAATAATATTTACTATTTTGCATGTAATGTAAATGAAAACAATTCATGTATATTTGTTAAAAAAATGAAATCATTTCGAATTATTTTTAATTTATATATATATTTTTTATTTTATGGTGATTTAAATTCATCTATATTTTGTTTAAATATTTATGGTAATTTAAGTTCGAATTTATTTTATTAAATTTGATTTTAAATTATATGTGAAATTTATCTATTGGGGGTTGAAAGGATTACTAAACCTTAACTAGGAGCCCACCTCCTATTTAAGAAGAAGCTCCACTAGCTTCTTTTTTTTTTCCAAAATCCAATTAATTCCCAACCAAAATTTCTCATAAACTTTCAACCATTATCACCATAATTCAAACACCATAGACACAACCATATATGTGTCCGTGAATCATGTTTGTGTCCAATACTTTCTTCGTGTCAACCGTGATGCCTCGGGTCTGACCCCGGATGTCTTTCCACTACATGGTATTATTTACATGTACAAGATTTTCTTCCCTATCTTCGTGTCTGACAACCCTGGACCTCGACTCCGTCCCCATGTCACGCAAGACACGACACCAATTTTGTGCCAACAAATTCCCAAACCCTAAACCTAACACTAACCTTAACCTAGCCGACTCTGACACTAGAACACCACCACTGCCAACGACACCAAGGCCAACCATCAGCTGCCAACTGCCATGTCCTTCACGAGTACCATCTTTACAGCCTCCGCCATCGCTCTATCTCTGGCCATTGTCTGCCACCACTACCGTGGTTATAGATCGCCTAAACTACTGACTGCCTAGCCCCCCTCGTACCGATGTAGCGTCGAACCACCTCGCCGTTCCAACCACACAATAAATCTTCGACTCGAGCCGCCGAACACTGCCCTTTCTCCACCGTGCCACCTCATTCGCCACCGTCATCTTCACCGCCACGACCGACGTACCCCGAAATCATCACCACTTACCCTACTAGCAGAACCCCCATCTGAACCATCACCACCAGTTACCAGCCCCAGTTATACTCGTGCGCTGCCAACACCATGCCGTATTATCCTCCTCCGGAGCAGTACTGCACATTCCCAACGAAGTTCCTTGGCCACCACTGCTTCTCATCTCGGTCGACCTGTCGTGGCTGCGCCAAGCGCCCAGCGACGGATCCGCCTCGAGCAGGCCGCACAAGCAAAATCTCTGATGAGGTTTCTAGGAACTCTCTCCCTCTTTCACTCTCTCGACCTCTCTTCCTCGCTAAACTCCCTATATCTTCCCTCTTTCTTCTCTTTGATTTCTCTATTTTCTTTTTAGAGAACAACACACACACTCTATCTTTCTGTTCTCTTCCTTTTTATTTTTTCTGTTAAATTTTTTATTTTTTGGGAAGAAGAGTTTTTGGGCTTGGGCTAAAATCTGGATCTTGGGCCAATATAAATATTTACTTAAAAGTGTTATAATTTTGCAAAATTTATATTAAGGATTATGGGCTTTTGATATATTGGGCTTTTGTGGTTATAAATTGTTTTATAAACCTTTTATTTTGTAAACATATATTATATTTTGGGTTTAGCCTACCTCTATTTTTGCAAAAGTAGTTTTAAAACACTAAAACAATTTATTTAGATTAATAAGTATTTATCTACAAATATTTTTGACCCATAAAATGTAGTTTCCAAATTTATGAAATAATTTTCTAGTATTGTTCAAATATTTATCAAAAATACTTTTAACTAAGGAAATAGTTTCTATCTAAAATCATATTTTTACGAACTTAGAATTTAGCCTAAAAACGATTTTTGATTTTTCAAGTATTTATCTAAAAATATTTCGACAAATAAAATATAGTTTTGAAAGATTATAAATATTTTCCAAAAATAGTTATATATATATTATTATATTGCAAATTCCCTTTTGGTTGTCATCATTGATCATGACTAATCGTGTGTTCCTATTTTCTCGTAAATTTGGACCCCTTTACATCGACCATGACTATTGGACATATCAGGATATGTTAGATCATTGCACACCACCCTCAGGCAAGATACCTTGACAGTTACTGTTTATTTACTTTAGCACATCATATTGCATGCGTTTATTTATTTTTCTATAATATAAATTATTCTTCTAAATCATATTTAGGTGCAAATTACTGTTAGCTTTATTTTTTGTTACTTATTTATTTCTATGCATATTTGACCTAAATTTAAGAGACCAACCTTTGTTATGTTGCATTCATTGGCCTTGACACATGTGTGCCACGAAGTCATGAGTCGCATATAGATCTCGGACTTGCGTATTGGTTGGCCAAAAATATATATTGACTGTGCAATAGGATTAGCTGCTAATAGTATTTACAAGAATATTTTGACTTAGTAGGTAATAGAGGTTATATGTGTTATGGATACAACGTAGTTAGGCATCGGGTGGAGAGGACAGTTCCTTGGCGTATGGGCTACCATGCACTTTACCTTTTGTGACCGTACGCTCTGCCAAATATGCGGGTTGACGAACCTATATTTACTGATGACCACTGACGTTCGAGAAAATGTGATACTTTGAGGCCCCTGGTGCCTAAGAGGACACTATGTTAAACCCATTTTTTAGACAGAGAGCCCATGCATTGAAGGTTGTTTCTTAAATTGCATATTCACATAGAATGGTTAGGTGACCTTATCCGTTTAGGTATATATACTTTTCTACATGGTTTGTGTACTTATACCTTATCATGGCTTGGAACAGTATTTTATCGTGAACTAGTGTGCTAAACCTTGTCCTTGTTTGGTTGTAGGTGTGGTTCACTGCTTCGATGATAAAATACTGAACCATATTGTGATCAGGATTCTATATCGAATTTATAGCGTAGAAAAATACATTATCATGGATTAGGGTGCCATCTCCTGTCCTTGTTTGGTTGGGAGATGATATACTAATTCAAGGATGGAGTATTCGACCATGTTATGATCTAAATAATTATTTAGCAGTTTATATTTAATTATATGGCATGATATTCAGTTATATGGCATATTTTTTGTATCATGTTACGTCCCTCTTAGGATCTGGTGATCTCTCCAGGTGTATGTGTTCATGACTTTTTGCAGGAGTACCGGCCATGAACATGTTCTTCTCTTTTTCTATTGAATATGACTTACTCTTGTATCACCCTTTGCCACTTTTGACAAATTCATTATTTTTGCTATTTTAATGCTTGGTAATGGATTTGTCTCCACCTGGCCACTTGTACATTGATATTCCCATATTTAATTTAATAATATCTTTATTCCTTTATTTTATGGATGAGATTTATGAATCATGGCTGTCTATTTACTGTATTTACAGCTTACGTATATTTAATATACGACTGGCATGTATGTTACCTAATTCTACGTATTTTGGAACTAGGGCATTACATAGATGGTGTGCGAGCATGGCACTATTACTCTGCTACTGGTACTGGTGCAAAGTTTGTGTTGCCAATAGCGGAGAGTGAACCGCCAGTTATCATTACGTCGGCTACTTCTCATTGTCAGTCGATCATACCTCTGCTGACTATAGCGGGAAGACTAGCATCATTCTGGGTACGAGGCTAATGCCTCTGTCTTCTTCTTTTTAGTAACTTCTTGAGTTTAGTGTTATCGTAGGGGCGCCACCACGGAAGAGATCTGCTTCTGGTCAATTTTGCTGGGATGATTCATGGCATGCGGCTACGGATTTGAGTAGTCCTCGACGATCTGAGAAACGACCAGTTGAAACGGTTCTACGGCGGGTTACCAAGACTTTGAAGAAGGTAATCCCCTATGGATCAATAGGGGGCTCTGGAGGTCTTAAGGTAATCCAGTCTCGAATATCCTCTTTGGCTCACCATCTTCTTTGGTTTTGTGTTGGTATCAGGGAAGCGGACTCCTGCTTATCAGTTGGTGTTCCCTCTGGTTGAGATGGAGGAGGGATCTGAGGGAGACGTGGTAGGAGATTTACGGGCACAGCAATCGTCAAGGGTGCCGAAGGATCGTGACAGTCCCCAGGTGGGACACCAGATCCCCGGGTATGCCTAGTCATCCTGGGTCCGTGTATCTCTATTTTTCGGTTCCAGCTGAGGTCGAAGAGAGTGTCGAAGTAGTGATGGAAGAGTGTCTAGTTAGGAGGAGGTCAAAACTTTCCTTGAAAGCTGGAATTGGGGGTGTAGAGGCGACTAATGCCAGTTCAGTAGCGAGCTCTAGTGTATCCCCTCCTCCGGTTCGTGCGGTGGTCATTGATGATTCTTCCTGCAAGCAGAGGCTTCTGTACCCATTTTTGGTTCTGGTGTGGACGATACCGAGGTTCTTTGTGTGGAAACCATTTTGGCTTAGCTTCCTAGTGTACTGGCGTCACTATCGGATGCTGCTGGGTCTCCCTCTTTGGTGAAGATGGTTGTCGGGCTAAACCTCTTATCCGCCACTTCGATTATAAACCCTTTGAAGGAGATTGCGAGTACTTCGATTCCATCAGTTCCTGACAACGTGGGTGGTATGAATGAGATTATGATCGGGACCTTTTACTTGATTCTGAAATAGGGGATCCAAGGCTTTTTAGCAACAGGCCGCCACTTCTCCTGGGCGAGGCATAGGGTCAGATCCAAACCCTCTGAGTTTTCCCTGGTCTAGAGTGTATAGCCGAATCACTCCTTGCCAAGCTCAATTCAGCAGAGTAGTGTCTTGGTAGGATTCAATATGCCTAGGAGGCTAATATAGATATATAGATGTACTACCTCTTCTGACCGCAACCGTCTACTTAACAAGGCTATTATATATATATATATATATATATATATATATATATATATATATTTATATATATATATATGTGTGTGTGTGTGTGTGTGTGTGTGTGTGTGTGTACACACACACACACACACACACACACACACACACACAACACACACACACACACACACACACACACACACACTATATATATATATATAAATATATATATATATATATATATATATATATATATATATATATATATATATATATATATAAGAACTAGCGACAATTCCCTCCCTCTCTTTTCTTCTGATTCTTGTTTGTGGACCCATTCTGAAATCAGGCTAGCACGGACTGGCCAGTCTGTGAGTTGTTGGGCTCAGTCTCTGTCTTATAAATGTGTTTTAGCAGCTGAGTCACCCTTCTCATGCCTTTGGTATGGACCACCCTGGCTAGTGGTTCGCCTGCTGGCTTTGTTGGGGTCTGACGTGGCAAACATGTAGTCTCTCACCTCTTGTTGCCGTCGTGGCAGGCGTTAGGCTCGAGGGCCTTGATTTGATCAGGTCCGGCCGAAAGTTGAAAGGATAGGTTCCTTATTAGATGTGGAGGAGTTACTCCTAAGGGACCGGCTCTTCACCTGCCTTTCTTAATGAACTTTGCAGTTATAAATAGGGCCTTGGGAGACAATTTCTTGATAATCCCTTATGCTTCTCTTCTCCATGCTCGAGTATTCTCTGCTCCTCTCATGGCCTGGGGCCTCTTACTTCTTTGGCGGATCCAACATGAGTCGTGGTTGCCATTAGCACCAAGTTTCAGATGATACGAATGTTGAAGCACCTAAAAGTATCCCTGATGTCGCGAGAAACGGTCCCGTATGCTCCCTTGTTCAAGAAGATTCTCTTTCTGATGTGGCAATTAATCAGGAAGCGGTAAATCTCATAAAAAGTGGTGTTCTCCTTCTTTTTCTTGCTAGCTTCACCCTTACGAGAGAAGGCCTGCTACCCTGGGCATGGGCAAGGAGGATGATGATTACAGGGTTTGGGTTGATTTCTTGTCCCCCGTATTTCTTTTTCCATGTGATGGCGGTTGATGACTTCTTCGGGAGGATCGGTCTTGACCTTGAGAAGAGGCTTGGACGCTCCTCTATCCTTCAGGAGGTCTCGTGATGAGCTGGTTCTCTAGAGAAAGTGGCACACAAGTGTTAAGAACCCAGCTGCGGCAAGGTTCTATGAAGAAACAAGTTCTTATATGCGACTGAAACATATAACATATTTTTCTTTTTGATAAGTGTCTTTGTCGCCACTTTTGTGGGGATGTAAATAGGGGTGTGCAAACGGTCGGTTCGGATGATCCGAACCGAATTTTTAGTGAACCGACCTTGAACCGAACCATTTGACCCAGGATCCGAACCGAACCGTTTAACATAGAACCCGTACTGGACCGAACCGAACCATAACGGTTCAGTTTATTCGGTTATTTCGGTTGTGGGCTTTGCATATATGGGCCGGCCCAGAAGTCCAAAAATTGGCAGGAAAATAATAGATTGGGCTTTACTGGAAGATTGTGCTTTACTGGAAGATTTGCAGGTAATTTTAGAACACACAAAATGACAGAAAATGACAGATATTTGCAGTGTATAAATACAATGTTGTATAACACTCAGCTCCCAAATTAATATACAAATACAATTATACAATACACAAAATGACAGAAATTTGCAGTGTATCAGTCACTTTTGGTTCCCAGCAATGACAGTAATTTGCCATTGCCAAATTATACAAATACAATTAGACAAATACAATTATATAACACTCAGCTCCCAAATTAATATACAAATACAATTATACAAGTATACAACACACAATGACAAAATGAAACATGATGCTCCAACTCCAAGTTAATATACAAATACAATTATAAGCTTGTGAAGTTTCCAACCTCCAAATTGATGGGTACTACTACTTTTGACAGATTCAAAATATACAATTATTGGTGTGCCTGCAACTCTGCAAGTTTCCAACCTCCAAAGTCCAAAATCCAATCTGCAGTTGCATTTTGCCTAACTTACCTCCAAAATACAATCTGCAAGTTAATATACAAATACAATCTGCAGTTGCCTAACTTGCCTCCAAGTTAATATACAAATACAATTATAAGCTTGTGAAGTTTCCAACCTCCAAATTGATGGGTACTACTACTTTTGACAGATTCAAAATATACAATTATTGGTGTGCCTGTAACTCTGCAAGTTTCCAACCTCCAAAATCCAGATTGCCTCCACTCAGTCCACTGCATTGCATATACAATTACTAAAAAAAGAGAAATAAGAAAGGCTCAGAATGGCTTTTTGTGCATCATTAAAGATGCAGTGTAGTATACATGTTACCATATCCCAAGCCGAATCATCATTGCCGATATTTCTCATGGAATTGTTTAGTAACTCAGCTCCCAAGTTAATATACAAATACAATTATACAATACAATTATACAACACACAAAAGTATACCAGTCACTTTTGGAAATTCCAATCTGCAGTTGCCTCCAAGTTTCCAACCTCCAGATTGCCTCCAACCTCTGCATATACAATTACTAAAAAAAAAGAGAAATAAGAAAGGCTCAGAATGGCTTCTTGTGCATCATTAACGATGCAGTGTAGTATACATGTTACCATATCCCAAGCCGAATCATCATTGCCGATATTTCTCATGGAATTGTTTAGTAACATTTTAACGTATTAAAAATATATATGAATAATGAATTTATGCCTCGCCAATGGCTGCACTATATGCCTCGCCAATGGCTGCATTATATACCATATCTGAAGCCGAATCATCATTGCCAATTCCCAAACAGTCTCCCAAACAGTCAGCCAATTTCTGAAACTTTTATTTGCAGCGATAAATCTTTCTTCTTTTGACCTGCAAGGAAATAACTTATTTGCAGAACTTTTATTTGCAGAACTTTTATTTGCAGGCTTGCAGTAGCATAATTTGCATTGCAAAATATTTTTCTTTTGGTCCTGCAAGAAAATGCACTACAACCCAACAGTGGCATCAATTAAATCCAAGTATCCAACAGTGGCCTCAATTAAATCAGTGATCATCTTGACCCAAACCAAATCAAAAGAAACAATGTTTACAGCAACCAAATCAAAAGAATAAAATCCTAGGATCAACAACATATTTGATATTTGTAATTTGTGCAGATTAATTTTCTAAATAATCAAACTTCGATTTCACTATAAACAATTAATTTTCTAAATAATCAAACTTCGATTTTTTTCCCAATTTTAACGAATATGTCATGTGTGCAGATTAAGATATACAAGAACATAAAATTCTGAATAATCAAACTTCAAAGAACGAGAATGAGATTTACAAGACGGACTTACAGATCTATGACTGAGTTTGGATCGAGACCGTCAGAGACTCAGATCAGATCGAGCCTGATAGAAAAAAAAATTGAAAAGTAAAGACAAAATAAAAATATAATTCCTAGATCGCGAGACTGAGTAGTAGATCTGGCTTTTCTCACCTCGAAGGATGTCCTCCAAGTCTCCGACCGTCGGGATCCGACGGATTCGAGTGATTCGGCAACAGATTTTAGAAACCCTAGAATAGAGAGCTGTTTCTTGAGAAGAGGAAGGGTTTAAGAAGAAAGGAGAATAGTAGGAGGAAGGAGAAACCCTAAAAAATTTTAGAAACCCTAAAAATTTTGCAAAGCTTTGCTCGCCGCCAAGCAGTGCTTAGGGTTCTAGTCTCTGGAACTGGAGAGGAGAGAGAATAGAATGGTGGTAATGGTTTATGGTTTCGACTTTCGAGTCTTTTGAGTTTTGACTCAAATACTAGGGGCCGGTTAGGGGTTACGAAATTACGAACCCATCCGTTCAGACTTCAGTGGTTTTGCCAATTGCCAGGGGTATATTGGTAATTTAATAATCCCTTAACCCAATTAATTCGGTTTTCGGTTCGATTCAATGGCCGAACCCAAAAACCATGAACCGAACCGTAAACCGAATTTTAAATATTAGAAAACCGAAATCCGAACCATTTATAAAAAAACCGAACCGAATCACAAATATGGTTCGGTTCGGTTCGGTTTACGGTTTCAAACCGTTTATTGCACACCCCTAGATGTAAATACTCTTACTAGAGGTATGATGGACGTAGTAAAAAATATTATGACAATCCACTTTGCGAGAGTTTGACATCTTATTAAAGGGTCTGTTCATATTCAAGCTTTATAAAAGAAACTTATTCAAGAGACATGGCCATTGAGGAGCCATATGTTTCTTCTTTATCTTTTTAATTCATCCCGTGGGACCCTGGTTGCGAAACGCGCTCCTCACACATTTCCATATTGAGAAGGACATCATGTCGGTTACGGCCGGGACTTCTTTTTCTTTCATCTTATGGTTGGAGGGACCATGGGCTAAACTATTTTGTCCACTAGATCCGGGTGTACCCACATGATCTCGTCCTTTACAGTCTTGAGCGGGATCATCCCGACCGCATGGTCGCGCGCTGGTGGAAGAATGATAATTTCCATCGTGGCCTTAGGGATCGAGACCATTCTGTCTTGGATTTAGATTTTGAGAGACTATCGAACTGTGTTGATACCATATTAGCCGCCACTATGTGTTCCTGGTAACAGCCTTTGAGTCGATGTGCCGTTCATTTTGCCCTTTGAGGGTGTAGCAATCCTTGGTAGTATGGCCAATGAATTGGTAGTGGCAATACTTTAGATTTTTTATCCTTCCTACTTCATTTAGGATCTTTGGCTCTGGCAGCCGAGGCACGTTGTTCTTCACTAGGACATTGAAGATGTCGATGACTTGGTCATCAGTGAAGGAGTAGATGTCCTTTTGCTGAGGCAAGTTCGCTGTTGGCTGCTTTGCCCCTTCTTTATTTATGTTGGCGGCGAAGAATTCTTTCCTTCTGCTGTTACGGCCGTCGCTGTTGTTCTGAGGGTGCCTCCCTCTGTCTCTAGTGTTCAGGGCCTGAACCCCGATCAGATGAATGCCTTTTGCATTCTTCTTGGCTTGGTCGGCACTTGTGATGAATGTTGCCCAATCTGAGTGCTAGCCTGTGCTCATACAGAATTTGGTAGATGGCATCAGACCCCGATGGCATATATCCATGAGGACCATCTCGGGAGTTCCCGGAGGCATCTTCAGGGCATTTTGCCTAAAATGCTCAATGAAGTCACGCACCGACTCCTTGTCCCTCTGGACTGTATCAATGAAGGTGGACATTGTCATGTCCATCTTGTTGTCATAAAAGTGGGCTAGGAACTGCTCCTGGAGGTTGTCGGATGTCTTGATGCTGTTATAGGGAGACTATAAAACCATTCGTATGCAACATCAGTCCACGCCCCCACAAATACCTTACGGGGAAGGGCGTCGTCTCTGGATAGATGCCCTATCATGGATTCGAAGTAGTTTAGGTACCGGTAAGGTAATGACTTTCCATCAAAAGGAGTCAGATATTGGGGTTTATACTTCGGGGAGAACACCACCTTGTTCCATCCGGCGGGATAAGGCTGCCTTATTCCTAGTCTCTGTATTCTTTCCCGAGTGTTAATAGATTCTAGTTGAGCCCGCAACTCTTGAATCTCCCTTCGGACGATGTTAGTTAGAGCCGACACCGATAGTTGCGGCTTGGAGGGGATGTTGGACTCGTTGTTAGGTTCTGCCTTCTGACTTCCTTATCGTAAAGTCGTTGGTGGGGCTAAGTTAGCCCTTATATCCTCCATCGGCTGGGATTTGAACTGCATCACGGCGTTGAGAGTAGACAACACTACTTCCAAAGCATCGAGCTTTTGTTTGTCACTTATACTGTCATCATCTTTATCCGCAATGTACTCCGTTCGACAGTTCCGGAGACTTAGCGAGGGTACGGGGTCAGTTGTCCTAATTCCCTGGGCTTCATCTTCGTCAAATTAAGGATGCATGGTGGCGTCGTCTTTTGACTCCAGCAGCCGGCTACCCCCAGCCACCATAGAAGCTTGGTTGGGTAGAGGTCCACCCCCAACTTTGTGTCTTACCCTTAGAGGATTGCTACCCTCAGCATGGGAGATAGGTGGAGAAGATGTACCACATGGTTGCGGTACGCCTTTCTGCAAGGTTACTCTCGATCGGGTGTTCTGGAATACCCCTGTCACAGGTATAGCCGGGTGGGCTAACCTTCATATTGGCGGTCTCATCGTACTGGTTGAGGAGGAGGGCGCTTTTGAGCCCTTTGGGGAAGGAGTATCCCTCCAGGTTCATCCCCCATTATCTGCTGTATCATGAACCATTGTCCATTGTAGCATGAATTGGTTCATCTTCCGTTGTCTGCTATAGCCATTGGAACACATATGGCTTCTTTACGGATACTGTTGTCTGAAAGAAGCATCAGTTGATGGTAATCTAGGTACAATGCCCTATGGAGGGGTTGTTGCATGTGTTACTATCTTTCTTCCCCTCTCGCCCCTGCTTCCTATCTATACTTCCCACAAGTTTGGTAGAGGGCGTTTACCTATGCCATATGGGTCGTACGGCGGATCAAACAAAACTTTTGATCTATCGTAAGGGTATCTGAAACGGATCTATGGGGTTGGCTCACATCATGCGCATGATTCTGGCGGACGCATATGTGGGTCCGATAGAGCCTCCCGTCAGGGGCCTGCATAATCGTCTAGGGTACCTTCTGATGAATGCCCGTCGAGGTAAGGGTCCGGGTATGTTGGGCCCATACCGTTCTGGACCTCTTTATACTAGCATTTGAGTAGTATAACATGCCCAGGTCGAATTCGTAGGCAGGGTTCTAAGAGATTTTATGGAAGACAGATCTCCTTTGCTTTCTTTGTGTGTGCTACCGTCTATCACAATTCGGGGTGGCTTGATGTACGTCTACAGGCACTTATTTGATTTAGATGAGACATATTTTTGCACCTCCTGCTGGCAAGTTGGCTGAGATGCATCGTTGACTTCTTGAGCAGGGAGTGGCCAGGATGACCTGGTCGGAGCACGTATTATTGAGTCCCTGGCGTTGTACCGCCTTCTCCGGTTGGCACCCCAGTGTCGGGTTCTGGTCAATGGTCCCCCTCATGAACTCAAACTCGGGCCGATCTGGTGGTCTAAATATAACACTACCCCTACGACAATCTAGAGTGGCATGGTACTGGCTCAACCAGTCCATCCCTAGCACATTGTCATAGTTTGGCATTGGAAATACCAAAAGTCGAGCTCTCATCTCTTGACCAAACACAACTACCGAGCATGATCTAACAGTGCTAATAACCAGCACAATACCCCCTCTAGTAAGAATCTTCCAACTCTTAGGTAAGGAGGAAGTGGCTATTCTATGCATTGCAACGAAACTAGTAGAGATAAATAATAGTGTAGCCCAGAATCAAATAAAACAGTTGCAAGTATTGAAGAAACTAAAATAGTACCAGTGATAGCTTCTCCTCCAGGTTTCTTCTCTGTAACTGCCAGCGTAAAAGCCTGACCACGCCTCTGTCCGGTAGCCTGCTGTCTAGCTCTATCAAACTACACCTCCTGTGGTGGCAATGGTACTTCCTTCTGATGTCTATTGGATGCCGGTGATCGTTGAACTCCTGCTGCCTAATACTGTACCTTCTGTACAGGTACAACTGGCCTCTGAACTCTCGGCGGTGCTATAGCATTCCGTTGTGGACAATCTCGGGCTACATGTTGGCTCTTTCCGCAGATCATACATAATCCCAGTTTCTTTCGACAATCTTTAGCAACATGACCCAGCTTGCCACAATAATGACAAGTCGAAAGCTCCCTCAGCTGGTATGGTGCAACCCTCTGCTGCTGCTGCTGCATCCCTGGACATCTGATCGGGCCTTCCGTTCCTTGCTATCCTCTGGTTGGTAAATTTGTTGTGTTAAAACGCCTCTGAGTCATCGTATCCTTTTTAATTGCCTCTTGCACTCTGGCCTCTACTAATACTTCCTCGTACGAGATCTTCGACTATGAAGTAGTAAGGTTCTGCAACTCATGGTTCAGTCCATGATGAAACCTCCTAGCCTTCTCCTTATCATCTGGTATCAAAATAGCCCCAAATCTACTGAGGCGACTAAACTTCGTATCATAAGCATCTACGGTCATATTCCCCTGTTTAAGGTGGAGGAACTGCTAGTAGAGTGTATCTCTGATAGTAGCTGGAAAGTACTTTGCGTTGAAGTTATAAGGACCTAATTTTTTGAATTATTTTTTTATTTATTTTGTATGATTTTATATTTGTTAGATTATATTTTTTTAATTATGACTATAGATGTACTTTTTCGTAGTTTCGATTTTTGGAGCACAAGACGCGCCAATCTTTCGAAACATCCTTCATGAGTTTTGAAGTTGGCAAGTCCATCTTCAACTTGATATATTATGTTCCATCCAAACTTGTACCCTAGCATTCTTTTGACTTCGCGCAACTTCGGGTCAAATTAGGCCATTAGACCGTTTAAGGTAATTCTAGATCTATCTTCCAACTTGAGCTCAGAACTCGACATCGATCAAAACCAGTTGACCCAATATATGGTTTTGACCTATTTTGAGCCTACGACACACATATCAAGGTGTGCCACTCAATCGAGTTCCCATGTGCTATTTATTTGTGAATGGCACATGAGACCCATCGGTTGACTTTTCGAGTTCAATTTGATTAGAAAATATATTTAGACCCTAACCTAGCCAACCTACATAGTGGAGCCATGTTAGCTTGCCATAAGTTAGTAGAATTATTATGAATTTATTTTAGGCCAAATAGATTTAAATACAATTTTGTATATATTTGATTATATTTATACTACCTTAATACTATATTATGGCCTTAGTCATGGTAAGTTTTGAGACGCATATCGACTAAATTTTTTGGCATGGCTAGTGAAGTGTTATGCTTTGACTAGTATTTTGGCCACGACAGGGAAGGCCGAGCCAAAGGTGTGTTCTAACTAGGAAAACCAGTCAAAGTTGCGACTTAACCCCTATAAATGATTTAATTATTTATTTTAAGATTATTGACCTTTAGGTGATCCGATTGTACCACTTTAGTCCGAACTGGACAACCAAATCCAAGTCCATGTATGCATGTAGGGTGAGCAAAGACGGCCATGTAAACATATTTTAGGTAGATGCAAATAATTCGTATTTATTTTTAGTAATTGACCAATATTTTCTAAAAGTTATACATACAATATAGGTAGTATTAATATTAAATGGCGTTTTAAAATATTTGTACGATTTTCTGGAGCCAAATAAGGAGTGCGTATGATATATTCACCAAAAACTACTATTGGTTTATTTTTAATTGTTATTAGGATTATTATTATTATTAATGTTATTATTGTTGTTATTAAATAAAATTATTTATATTATTGGTTATTTTTATTATTTCATTGTTAAATGAGTTTATCTATATATACATATTTCTATGAATAGGCCATAGCCTAGGAATAGATAATATTGAGATTTTATTTTAGATTTTAATACAGATATGTATGTATTATATAATATATATATATATATATATATAATATATATATATAATATATATATATATTATATATATATATAATATATATATTATATATATATATATATATATAATATATATTATTTATATATTAATATATTATATATATATATATATATATAATATATATATATAATATATATTATATAGATATATATATTATATATATATATATATATATTATATATATATATATATATAAAGGAAAAGGAAAAAAAGAAAAAAAAGAAAAGAAATTGCTACTGTTCCTTTGCGGGAACAGTAACAATTTCTAACCTGAGCCCAAAGGGCAGTACCTGACCCTAAAGATGGCAACGGCCATGTGCCTATATATATAGGGAGAGAGTAAGAACCCTCTCGAAACGCTAGAACGAATCATCATGCAACCCCTGAGCTCGCCATCAGGCCACCCTGTGCACTGCCCCGTACCCCTGCACCATCGTAGGAACTCCGACGATTGCCGAAAAATGCATAGAAGAACAACAACCGCAGTAGCAACAACATCAATTGCAGTTCTGGTATCCTCCTTCTAGCACGAAATTCTCGAGCGATACTTGATCGATTTCGACTTTGTAAATTCCTATAAACAACCTAGTTGACCTTCTAGGAGCCCCATTAATTATTTTTAACATTAGCTGCCACAAATCGACGTATAAATTCCTTTAAAAACTCGAAAAAAACTCACTGATACACTATGGCACAAAACAGTGTTTCATGTTTAAAACCCAAACTTGGAAGCCAGATTTCTCTCAAATCATGAATATTCTTAGAGAAGTATCCGAACAATTTTGTAACCAACATATAGGACATTAAAACTTTTTACGCTTTTTCTGTTTCATCTATTGTATGTCGAGATAAATCAATTTGAAAAGGGGAAAATCATGATAAACCTGTTTTCAAAAGCTTAAACTCTCCTCGATACGGAGTGCATCCCGTAAAATTTCTACTATATTTTTTATACTGATTTAAAATTTTCGTAATACACGTCACGTAGTCGTATTATACGTCGGCACGACTTTTTTTCTTTTTCGAATTTGCTCGACGAATGCGAATATGTGCGAGCGTACATATTTTTGAAAAACCATTATTTTATTATTTTTATGGTTTCAAAATAATATAGGTAATAATTATTTCTAGCTATCATTTCAAGTTTATGGTTTTAATTATGAAAAGCCTTTTATTTATGCAGTTATAATTATAAAGTATTTTCCATAAAATGG
>JANAVB010009051.1:0-31902 GCA_029216955.1 Iris pallida | reverse complement strand
AGCAATAATACTAAATATCCTGGATGCTTAAGGGAACATGTTGTTCAAACTTAAACAGTGATATCTTCTACTATCAACTTAACAACCTCACGGTAATCTGCTCAAAATAATTGTTCTTCAGGACTCAAATAGAACAACATATTAATTCAAGATTTAAACAGCAATGTAAACCCTATGCCTAGTCTAACCCAATGATTTCTGATATACTGTCTTCTTTCTAACATTTGAATATAAGTAGTAACAAACCTTAATGAAAGAAAAAGTTAGGAATTACCTGGTGGAGATAGGATTTGATTTGCACTTGGTGTCACAAATTGGACACCCAGCTACTCGACTGATCTGATCCCAAAACTTCTGAAATAATAGATCGAACAGGTGCAAGAGTAAAATAGGGAGATCACATCACAGATAATTCATACATTGCTCTAGGCAAGACACAAGGATTAGAATCGAATAATCAGAGGATCGGATACTCACTCTCGTATCCAACTCAAGTTCGATCTGCTTAATGTGTCTGCGCAACTAGATCCGGGGTTCTAAAGAGTTGATATGTGAATGGTGATGAGAAGTTCAAAAAGGAAGATCCCCAGAATAATTCATCAAGAATTGCATCAATTTCTCTATACGAATATAATTGATACTTACTGTTGACGATGATCCTGAATTGAGGTGACAACTGCAGCTAGACAGGATCTCCATAAAGATGAGAAATCTTGGTTGATCTACTCTCACAGAACAGGATCTCTATACGAGAATTGAATGATGAGGAAAAGAATCGATTAAGAACAGGGGATCAAAAGCTAGCTCAAACGATCAGAAATTGAGTTAACTGAGTTGCTGATGACTTACCAGGATCGAACTCAATATGAATTGGAACGAAGAAGAATAAAATCTACTCCTTCGTTCTAGCAAGGATCACCGAAAGACAACTCAATAGTTGTTCGCCGTGCTGCGAGAAGAAACACCATGGCCAATCAAATGCCTCGTCGAGAAGAGGGAATCAAAGAGAAATTGGCAGCACCTCTTGGCAAAGACCGTGATGGATTGTTTGGAAGAAAACTCTGGATTATAAAGAGTTGGAGAAATGGATCGAAGCTTGGAGAAGGAATGAATTTGGCGGAAAAAATTGGAAATATTCTCCACTACTAAACGGTTGCAACAGAATTTGGAAAAAATCGAATGGTTCTCTCTCTCCTGGCCGTTAGAGATGAGCAAAGGAAGCAGGGAGAGAGTTTTGGTTCTTCACAGGAATGAAGAACAAAACAAAAATCTTGGGCCCAAAATAGCCCAACAGCCCAGGCCAAAGGAAAATTAGAATAAGTACCAAAAATGAAATTCACCCAAATGTCAAGCTTCATAAAATAGTTTAAAAATTATTTTAAAAAAAATACAAAATTCAAGAAAGTGGGGTCACATCGACTGAGGTTGAAGAAATGGGAGAAGATAAAGAGAGGCTGGGATAGGTTATGATGTTAGGGTTTAAGTGTTATTGTGGGCCGCAGTAGGTCTAAATGAATAACCGGGCTGTGGTAATTAGAAAATAAGGAGGAAAAGTATGGCGGTCTGACTGTTGGATTAATATTTAGAAAGAAAATTAAATAGCAGCAGCAGATTTGGGCCTACTGGTTTGGGCTGAAACTGAGTTGTGGGCTGTAAGTTTGGGGGGTTTGATTAATAGTATTTTTCCTATTAATTTTTATTGTATTTATTATGTAAATTCCTTAGTGGATTTATATTAGTACTCTAAAATGTTACATAAGTGTTATTATCTAATTATTTAATAATAAATTTTTTTGATAATTGACTATTATATTTATTTTCTGTTAAATAAATTTTAGTTAATATTATTGTTATTATCATTTAGCAAATGATTTAATAAAAGTTTTTCGTATCAAATATTGCTAGCAGTACTTAGAATACTATTTGCTAACATTTAGATAAATATCTAATATCTATATGGTTTAGCTTGCAAATACTTTTCTGAAAATGTTATTTTGCTAAAACATAGTTAGAATATTTACTAGTATTTACTTTGATTAAAGCTAAATATAAATAGTTTCTAAAGTATTGCTAGCTAGTATAAATACATGTAGTTAACTCGAATTATATTATAGTAGCAAGTTTATGGTTAGTCAGCAATTTAGCTGTTTTCCATAAATAAATTCACTTTATTTATTTTGTATCTGAGAAAATTACAACTGTAGGAATCTAATCTAGAAGACGATTACTTTATCCCTTGGACGATGCGATGAAGAAAACTCGAACTTTGAAGAACTTGGACAGCAACTGGGCAATCTCTCTGTTCTCTCTGAAATTGACTGTGTGTCTGATGAAGATGAAGAAACTCTCTTTTATAGAGTTCTGGATAACTGTTCTGAAGCATACGCTTAGTCAGTTACTTGACGTGTGCATAACTGCAGGGACGCGTGGCGAATTCTGGTGAAGACACGTTGGAGTGCGGTTGAGAGTAGTGGAATATATCTAGAGAGATTGGTGGCATGGATGCCACGTTGCATAACTTCTGAATAACTGAGTAACTGAGTACAGGACACGTGAGAACGTGTGTTGACTGTATATTGAAAGTCATCCTGGATGCCTTTGCTGTGATACGCTGTCTTTGAAGAGGAGTCATACGCTAGCTTTTGAAGGCACATGTCTTGCATACGCTGACTTGGATCATATAAGCTGATATGCTCACTTGATTGGGAAGGAGTCGTATGGGGTCCATACGCTCACTTGGCTGGAAAGAGTCGTATGAGTCATACGCTCACTTGGTTGGAAGGAGTCGTATGGGGTCCATACGCTCACTTGGTTGGAAGGAGTCGTATGGGGTCCATACGCTCACTTAGCAAGGAGTCGTATGGGGTCCATACGCTCACTTAGCAAGGAGTCGTATGGGGTCCATACGCTCACTTGGATGGCAAGGAGTCGTATGAGGTCCATACGCTCACTTGGTGGGGAAGAGCCGTGTGGATTGAAGGAGTAGACACGTGGCTGTTCTCAATCTTCTCAAACATGCCATATCTTCAAATACTGACAAATATTTCTTGAGCGTCGTGCTGCAGATATGATGGCTGACAGCTAGAAATGACAGTAATGATGGCTCTTTATTTATGATGGCTGCTGAGCTGTCCTCGTAAGAGACAAAATCCTTTCTCGAAAACCTATACGACGGCTAATCTTCATAGGGCAGCTGTCTTTGCACGAAAGACGAAGTGTCAGATCCTTCATTAAATACATGCTGTGCTATCATCTCAAGAAATATTAAAATATCACTGAGCGTACGGCCTTTAATGAGCGTATGGCCTTGGCTGAGCGTATGGCCTTGAGCGTATGGCTTTGACTGAGCGTATGGCCTTGAGCGTATGACTTGGGCTGAATCTTATGTCAGCGTGTCATAATTTTCACACCCTACAAGACCCCCTTCAAAGTTTTCGAACTTTATGAATTTCAAAAGTTCGAAATTACTTTGAACTTAAAGTGGGAATAAGTCCTGACACACTGGCATAAGTTTGTTATCTTCCTCAATATCAGTGCAAATCTTTAGGGATTCTGTTTAAAGCATATCCGTCGTTTGAACTTCTTCTTTTCTTCTATAAATAGGTCTTCCAAGACCTAATTTATTTCTTTACTTTTGCATTCATCTTCGAGAGAGAAAAAGAAACTCAAGACTCAACTTCTTCTTCTTCGATTCAAGCTTTATCAATGGCGCCCAAGGTTGATGCTGCTGCGAAGGGAAGGGGAGGCTCCTGCGGAGTCATCTCAGCCCGCCGCCGCCGCTGCTAAGAAGACTACCAATGAGCGCGTTCGACGAAAGTGAACGCCCATTGAAGCCTCTCTATGGTGAGGATGATGATGATGAACTGTACTATCCCCTATTTAGGGCTCTGGTTAGAACAAAATCATAAAACGTATCCCCTTTTTAGGGTCAAATACGTCAGAAAATACGCTTCCCTCTTTAGGGTTTAGCCGTATCCCATATTTTTTGTTTATATGAAAAATATTTGGAGCGTATTCTGTATACGTATTTTTGATAGAAATGTAAAATACGCTGTCTTGAAAGAATATGCTATGCGAGTTGTCTCACTGAGATACGCTAACTCCTGTGTTAGCGTATGTTTTTTGATGATCATCTTGTCAACCATAACTGATGCTCAAACTGATCATAAACTGAACTTTTAAAATCATTCACTTAAGATAAACTGAGCGTAAAAAGTGATCTCTGAATTTGTCATACGCTTAGGATAAACTGAGCGTATATGGATCTTCGAGTCTGCCATACGCTAAGGATATACTGAGCGTATGCTGAACTTTGAGTCATACGCTTAAGGAAAACTGAGCGTATGCTGAACCTTGAGTCTGTCATACGCTCAAGGAAAACTGAGCGTATGCTAATCTTGAGTCTTCCATACGCTTAAGGAAAACTGAGCGTATGCTGAACTTTGAGTCTGTCATACGCTTAAGGAAAACTGAGCGTATGCTGAACCTTGAGTCTACCATACGCTCAAGAAAACTGAGCGTATGCTGAACTTTGCTATCTCTTTGTGTTGAAGATTTCTAACTTCTTATTCTTCTTTTGCAGTGGATATTCTGGCTAGGAGGCAGAATTTGAAGGATGTGTAGGAAATAACTAGAGAAGTGACTTATCACATGTTCGTTTTCCCCAATTCGATGGACCTTCTACAAAGATAGCTCTTTTGACTAATCAGGAAAATGACACTTTGCTGAACTTGATGAGTGGACTGCCTTTACAGAGTGTGGATGGTGTTACCCATTCAAAGCCAGCATTTTTTTCGGAGATGCTATTGACATAAACTCTCAGTCTGCTCGGACAAAGTATCATACTGTTATTATAGGGATGGTGATGTAAATCAGCCAATGTATTTGACTAGTTTATCAAAAAGCATCAACATAGCTCGCTTATTTCATGCGAGTTGTCAAAGACAAATGAAGTGGGATATCACTCCATCCGACAAGCAAAGGCTGGGTGGATAGGATATCGTCAAGGAAGATTCGCAGTGGTACTGAACCACATGTCACATCTCTGCGAGGACTGCTACCTGCCACCATCCCTCCTGAGGACTCGGCACTGCTGAAGCCAGTCAGAGTCCCAATTTTTGCAAACGAATTTGCTCAACTGGAAATGCCATCTATCCAAAAGAGTCTATGAGGCTGACTGATCTGGTAAATCCGGAAATACCAGATGGACTGCTCTTGTGAAATGGATCCTGAAGAATTTTGGTGAACAGTTACAAGTGATAGGCTATATGATGCCATTAAGTGCACTGCCTATGGTTTCAGGCCAAACCCAGATTTGTTTTGGCGTTAGCGGAGAGGTATAACTACCGTACCGGCACCTTCATGACCCTAAGAGGCGAGATGGGATTCGCCCTTCATGAAATGGCATATATTTCTCAACTGCCAACAGCAGATCTGCCATATGAAGAGTATATCCCTTTCGTTGATGAAATGAATAAGATCTCCGAAGCCAACCCACTGGTTCTTCATGTCTTTGAAGAATTGATGTGCCATTACAGTATTTGTAAGGCTTTTATAAAGGACAAGGTGGAGAAGGAGATTCCAACTGTTATTCTTCCAAATGGATGGCCTATTTATTTCAAGGCCGTACTGATGAAGTTCAAAAGAAGAAGTCTGAGCAGTATGTCGGTGAATTTAAACCTCTGAATCAAGCTGAGATTGACAGGCTCATCCGGGATACCACTCATGACGACATTGTCATTGAGGAAGACGAAGGCATTATAAAGCCGGTGATAGGTTTGAGACCTATATTAAGCAGGGCAGCCGAGAATTATCCGCTGAAGGTCATCTGGCCGGATTTATCTCTCTCTGGCTGAGAAAATTTGTAGTTCCTGGCACCTGTTCAGCAGTCAGGATGCACAGAGAGTGTTTCTTCGTAGCAGTCCGTCTGGTTTTGGGTATAAGATAGATTTACTGACAGCAATGACATACCGTCTGAATGTTGGATTAAGGGCATACACAGACAGAATGTTCGAATTGGCAAGGAAGAGCCTTACATCCTTTCCTCGGTAGAAATGCCCTTTACATATTTATTTGGATGGCTGCTTCTGCATTTCGAATCTCTTATGAATGCTGGGATGGCTAGACCAGATGATACCTTTCTGGAAAGATACAGTCACACACCAAAGTGGAAATATGACACTTTGACAGATTGTAGGACTATATTAAACAGGAAGAACTATGGAGCTTTTGTGTTCCTCCACCTGTTGGTTATGAGACCATGCCTGGAAGGTTGATTGACGGCATTGGTGGCAATGAATTAGATGAGATTCAACATGAATGGCTGAAGAGGATCAGGCCATCTCATTTAATTGCCGCCGTGACAACATCACTTATCTAGAACCATATCTTCCGAGCAGGTTTGCTCGGCAATTTGGTTACGATCAGTTGCATGTAGTAATGCAACGACGTATTTGGTTATCAAGGCGGGTTGATTGATGGTGCCAGAGCATGGATATATTACATTACTAAAGGTACAGGGGCTACCTTTTCCATGCCAGATCCGGTCACCTATCAGAGAGGAGCTAGAATATTGGCATCTTTGCCAAATTCTATGTATCAGCTAATACCTTTGATAAAAATTCAGCATCTTAGGTAGAAGCTTTATTCATATTGAAAAGAAATCAACTAAATCAGCCCTGCCTAGAGATTGCCAGATCAAGAAGATCCTTTGGCTACCGATGAAGTTGATGATGAGTTCTAGAAACTTTCTTCTCTGATGACCTTCATCAACCATTACATGTACCCATCGGGAGTGCTGAAGAAAGTATATCTGCTGATAATACCCCGAAGAGGAAGCGGGGCAAAGGTGCTGCTGGGCCTGCCCAAAAAGAGTTACTCGAGCAGAGACTCGAAATCGTGGAGGAATTACCATTCCAGGGACTTCTCCTGTTTCCAATCGAGTCAGAGATGCTGATGAAGCAGGTAGTGATCCAAAAGACAATTATCCAACTGTTCCATTCACAAAAAGAATAGAAAGAAAAGTGATAGTTTCAAAAACTAAATCCGTAATTTGTCTCGATGCAGAGAGTCCCATCGATCGTGCTGTGCGATTGGCTTCAGAAAAACAAGCTGCTTTTGATTTTTTCTGTAAAGACAGAACCTGTTGAAGAAGATATTCCTGAACCTGCTGGGTCATCCATGCCTTCTGATATAGGATCGATTCCGCTAATGGCCGATGATACGCAGGAGATTAGTCAACCTGCGGTAGAGGCCGAACATCAGACTAAAACAGCTAATGACTTACTGATTTCGAGAGAATCAGTGAAGGAAGCTACTTCTCTCAAACTAATTGCTGAAGCTTCAGAGAGCGAACAAGTTGACTATGAACCGTCGTCTCATTCTTCTGGAGAAGAAGGAGATAGACGATGAATCACCGTCTAGAACTCCAATTGATGTACTGAAGACCATTGGTCAACACTCAGGGTTGACACCAGAGCCGGAGAGGCATATAGAAGTTCAAGTTCCGAGTACTTCTGGGGCGGGAAGCAGTGAAATAAATCCCGTGTCAGAAAGTACTCTGAACAGACTACGAGCCGGGCTGAATGATCCGAAGGAAACTGAATATGAACCAGCTCCAGGTAATATTTTATTCATCAAAGTTTTGTCTTGCCTCTGCTTATTGTCTTTTGGTTTTGATCATGCTTCTTTGATTCCAATAGCTGTAGGAACTGCACCGGCTATGAGTTCTACTCAAGCCCCACTTGTTCAAACTGATGTGGGTGAGGGGAGTTCACATTTGCCGAGTTCTCCAAAAGCACTAACTTCAGCTCCAAGAATAGAGGCTCCTTCTGCTCCTTCCCCTATTATTGCAGCGACTTCCGGTTTTGATACAGGGATAGCAAAAATCATGGGGAAAATATTATTTATTCGTATCTGGATACATTCTCAAGACGACTTATGAAGGATGAGACTATGCCATTTTCGAGTCTTCGAGAGGCGACTAGTTTTCCACTTTCAGCTTTGAGACAGGCTGGTTATGGGACCCAGTGTGTCTTTTTTGAACATCTCCTGAATGATTTAGAAGCAAATATCCATAAATATTGGGAGATAAAAAAGGAGGATATTAATTCTCTGACTGCAGCTGAGATTGCTCAATTGGAGAATGAAGCTCAAGCTCAGCACATTGCTCTGACAGAATTCCTCGCTCAGTCTTCTAAAGAGCTAATGGCGAAAGACGAAGAAATAATAAGTACTCGTCAAAATATGGAACGCCTAGAGAAAGATGAAGCGTCAAAAGCTGAAGAGCTTAGGAAGTTGAGGGAAGAGCTAGCTCGTCTTCAGGAGCAAATTGCCTCCGTAGAAAAAGAACAATCAGAGATTACTACTGATCGTAAATCTGAAGCTGAACGCTGTCTTTACAGCAAGAGCGAGAATTGATGCAAACCAATCAGATTGAAGAGACCAATCGCCGCAGCTCTATTATTGTGGAATATGACCAACGGATGATTGGAGCTAAAACAGTAGAGCGAATCAAGAAAGCTCATGAAGAAAAGATAAATAATGTAACTGTTCGTATTCAGGAGATAATTACTCCTCCTAAATAGATCTTTTACATTTATCATGTATTGCAATTTTGATACCCATTTGTAATCAATGTTTTGATTTTGATTGAAATGAATATTTTGACTTGATTTCAATTCTGTGGATGATATTTTTGTAGAAAACATGTTCAGAGGTAAATAATACATGACATATTTCAATAAAATAGAATATACAAATAAACTTTGTAACTCTATCATGATATTAAACCAAAGATAATTTTAGTTTAATATTGATTAGAGAAAACAGAATTCAGATATAAAGATATCTTTGGATTCTATTTTCTATGATCTTTGGACTCGGAAATCAAAAGACTATCATAGAAAATATGATACATACTGAGATAGAAAATTCAGAGGTAATATGGACATGATTTTCTATACAAGATCTTTATTAAATCCACTGGGGATCTAATAAGACAAAATATCAAATTCTCTGGGAAAATGATACATGGTAGAATATCAGTTTCCTCTGGGGATAACGATATCGAGATCACTTTTGTAGAGAAGAATTAACTTTGATTTTATATTTGCTGGGGAATGATGAAAATATTATACATAATATTTTTTTAAGAATTTGCCATTGATAGGCATCAGTGTGACTTTCCCATCCATAAAGGCAAGCTGGTATGCTCCGTTAGAGAAGACTTTGTTTACCACGAATGGGCCTTCCTATTTCACGTCAAATTTGCCTTTGCTCATATGTGTCATGGTCATAGGACGTCTGACAGTAAGGACCAGTTCTCCCTTCTGATATGCTCTGACTTTGACTTTCCGGTTAAAGGCTTTTGAGATTCGGGCCTGATACAGTTCGATTTGAGCATACAATCATTTTTCATCTAGAGCTTTCAATTCTTGAAGTCGAAGACGATCTTTGTTTTCTGTTGTAAGTTCATTGGAGATTGCAATTCTCAGAGAAGGAATCTGGATCTCAAGGGGAAGAACAGCTTCACACCCATATACCAAAGAGAAAGGCATACATCCGGTTGCATTACGAACTGTGGTGCGGTAGGTCCATAAACATTCACCAAGCTTCTCGCTCCAGTTGCGTTTGTTGGAAGAAACAAACTTTTTCAAGAGTTTGATGATCGTTTTATTGAAAGCTTCTGCCAATCCATTAGCTGCTGGATTATATGCTGTAGAAGCTAAATTATTGATCCGATGATCGTCGCAGAATCGAGTAAATTTTTGACTGACGAACTGCGGTCCGTTATCATGGATAATACGCCGAGGAACACCAAATCGATAGATGACATGATGTTTGATGAAGTTGATAACATTAGAAGTTTTGACTTCAGATAACGGGATTGCTTCAGTTGGAAAAGTAATCAATTATTGCTAGAATAAACCGATGTCCTTTTGATGATGGTGGGTTGATAGGACCAATGACATCCATGCCCCAAGCCTCAAAGGGCCATGATGCCGCTGTTGGGTGTAAGAAATCTGATGGTTGATGGATAAAGTCTGCATGAATTTGACAGGTTTTATATTTCTGAGCATATTGAATGGTGTCAGCCACCATCGTGGGCCAATAATAACCCATACGTCGGATACGATCTTGAAGCTTAGGACCTGGTTGATGGGCTCCACAAACACCATCATGTGCTTCACGGATAATCTGCTGTGCTTCTTCACCAGCGATGCATCGGAGGAGAAGACCGTCGTAAGACCGACGATATAGTGTCTTCGTAGTATGATTATAATATAATCTGAGAGATCGACGCCAGATAGACGCTGCTTCCTCGGATTATCAGGAAGTATGTCATACAAAACAAAGTCTAAAAATGGGCGTCTCCAGTCTTCAGTTATGGCTTCTGTTTCATTAGAAAAGACATATTCCATAGTAGAATCAGAAGAAGACGAGGACACTTTGTCAAACTTTAATCCAGCATCAAGGTTGAGAGAATCTTTGTCTGGTTTATGAGGAAAAGCTAAAGCCAAATTATTCTCAATGTAGAATAGTTTTCGGTTATAAACCACTATCACTTGCAGACATCTGATTGGTATGGCTAATACAGCAGCAAGATTAGCCAAAGCATCAGCTTCTGCATTATAGGCTCGTCGAACATGTTCAATAAAGAAACCTTCAAAGGATGAGGCCATAGAGAGTGCTGCTCGATGATAAGGTATCAAATCCTGATGACGAACTTCATACGTTCCTCTGATCTGATTGACAATAAGCTTGGAGTCTCCATAAACTTCCAAATATTGAATATCTATATGTTTAGCAAGTTGAAGACCGATGAGCAATGCATTGTATTCGGCTACATTGTTTGAACATGATTGATCCAGAGAATAAGCCCTCTGAATAGTTAACTTCTGGGGATACAAGAACAATCCCAACTCCGGCGACAATATCGCCGTTAGGACCTATTCTAGATGCTCCATCAAAGAATAGACGCCAGGTAGGAATTTCTTCAGAAATTAGATTTGAATCCAGAACTTCATCAGGAATCTCATCATATAATTTAGAATCTTCTGGAACTGCATGAGCTGCCAGAAAATCAGCAAGAGCCTGTCCTTTAACTGACTTTTGAGAAATATAATGCATATCGTATTGAGCTAACAAGATTCCCCAATTAGCTAGTCTGGAATTGAGAATACCGGGTTTCTTCATCATAATCCTGATGGGATTCACTCTAGAAATGACGTGAATCGTTTGACCGATAATATAATGTCGCGTTTTCTGAACAGCAAACATTAATGCTAGGCATTCTTTCTCGATTGGAGAATAACGCGGTTCAGCGCCTGTCATTGTGCGACTGAGATAATAAATAGCCTGTTCATGGCCATCTTTATTTTTCTGGGCGAGTAATAGAATGATCCATGGCTCGAACATATAGAAGGAATGGTATTTCCGAGACGGAAGGTACCAAAACTGGAGGGTTCATAAGATACTGTTTGGTATCGTCAAATGCTTTTTGACATTCTTCGTTCCAGACAAAAGATACACCTTTTTTCAGAAGTTTGTTGAATGGTCTGCAGCGTCCTGATAAGTTGGAAATAAATCTCCTGATATAAACAATTCTTCCTTGAAATCCTCGTAGCTCTTTTAAGGTGCGTGGAGGACGTATCTCTTGAATGGCTTTGATCTTCTCGAGATCCACGTGTATACCTTTAGCGGTAATGACGAAGCCGAGAAATTTACCACTAGAGACGCCCAGGAAGGACTTAGTAGGGTTCATTTTAAGTTGATGCTGACGCATTAAATCAAAGATAGTCTTCAAATCTTGGATATGATCCTCCTTTCGTCGACTTTTGACTGCAATATCATCAACATAGCATTCGACTATTTTTCGGAGATGTTCGCGGAATTGCTCATTGCTCGCTGATATGTTGCTCCTGCATTTTTGAGACCAAACGGCATCACTGTATAACAGTATGTACCAATCGGCGTTCTGAAGGAAGTGTGTTTTTCATCATCTGGAAACATTTTGATTTGATTGTATCCCGAATACCCATCCATGAATGACATCCGTTCGAAACCACATGTGTTGTCGATCATGACATCTGTAATTTGAAGAGGAAACTCGTCTTTAGGACAAGCTGCATTGAGATCGCGAAAGTCTATACAGACTCGGATCTTGCCGGTCTTTTTAAGGACATGAACGATGTTAGCTACCCATTCAGGATGTTGTTCCTCTCGAATAAATCCAGAAGCCATAAGCTTGTTGACTTCAGCTTCAATTGCATCCTTAATGTCTGGACGAAATCGTCGCTGTTGTTGTTTGACTGGTTTAGTATTTGGCATGATATTAAGTTTGTGCATTACAATCTTTGGATCTAATCCTGGCATATCTTCGTAACTCTAGGCAAACATCGATATAATCATGAATAAGCTTGATCATGTCTTGCTTATCCGTTTCTGAAAGACTTTCGCTGATGAATATTGGTTTAGGGGACCCTTCTTCACCAACATCAATTTGGATCAGTTTATCTTCAGTAGGAGGTTCCCTCTGCACGAACCTGAATTCCCATTGATTATCTAATCTTTGAGCCCATTGTTCTGATTCGGGTGATATTTTAAAATCATCCTCATCTTCATCATTTTCTTGCGGGCCATCAACGGAGACCATATTGATGGATAGAATAGAGCGATGGAGATCGCCAATACTTGTGTCAGAATCCCAAGAAAGGAAATCGGAAGATTCAGATCGTTCATCTTCATCGGATTTTGAATCTTCATGGACTATGTTGATAAAGGAAGTAGGTGCAATGTAACCTAAACCACATTTTGTCATTCCGTATTTTAGTGGAGGAATTCGAACAGGCATTCTTCTTCCTTTTCCATTATTGAGACTGGTTCTGAAGTCATACATATTCTTGATAATATTTTTGGACTGTTGACTGTAGCGACGCAGTTGTAACCTTCCAGTATCATCGTTTATGTCATCTTCTTCCAGGTTAGGAGGATTCTGGGGTCCTTTATAGAAGAATATTGGGTTTTCTCCCTTCTTTCTAATAGGGACCACGAAGTATGATTTTTGTATGGACTCCAATGATGCGTCTGTATGAAGAGTTTGAACAACTCCTATAGTTAGTGGCTCTAAGCTATCTAGTAATTGTAAATAACTTTGTACATGATTACAGACATCAATATACTGCAAAGGAGATGCTTCATTAATATCAGATACTGTATTTACAACAGAAGGCTGATCCTTATCAGACTTAGTCAAATTAATGATAAAAGGGGAAGGGGAAGAGCGATCAGAAGTTTTGTTTCGATTAAGATCGATAACAAAAGGCTCAGAAGAGGTGAGCTCCCTTGAAGAAGATCGTGGATAAGTAGTACGTCCACTGACTGGAATGACTAGAGCTGGTCTAGCCTGAGAAGATGGAGGGGGAGTGGCACGTCCACTGACAGGAATTATCAGTAAACTTTGTGGAGCTTGAGAAGATAATACAGTAGTACGTCCACTGACTGGAATGACTAGTGAGCCATGTGAAGCTTGGGCAGATGATGAAGTAGTACGTCCACTGACAGGAATTATCAGTGAGTCTTCTTCAGATGATTTAACAGACTGCGGAGGAGTGATACGCCCTTTTATCGGAATAACAAAAGTGTCGACTTTTGATATCTCATTATCATTATCCATAGCTTGCAAGACTTTGAGTATTCGTCTTTGTACATGCGAGCGTCATTGAAGTAAGTTTCGACTCCTTTGAATGGATAGAGATCCGCAACCTCCTTTTGAACTTCTTTATTATCATCAACATATTTGAAGCACTGATAAAGAGTCGAAGGAACGACATTATGTTCATGAAAGAATGGTCTCCCCAATAGAGCATTGTATGAGCAACCATGATTATCGATGAAAAAAGTAACTTTAGTGCGAAGATCGCCTATTTGAAATTTGAGGCGAATCTTGCCCAAAGGCTCACTTTTTCCTTGATTAAATCCCAAGATGGTAGTGATAGTGCTGGAAAGACTATGCACAGGTATCTTCAGTACATCTAGCATAGCTTTTGGCATAATACTGAGAGCGGATCCTGGATCAATCAGTAGACGATCAACCTTCATAGAATCGATATATCCTGTATGATATAAAGGACGGTCATGTCGATTATCCTCTAGTAGCATATCGTCCTGCGTAAAGGTAATGTTTGGAATAAATTCCAATACATTATGGCAATGAAAGACAGGTTCTATTTCCAACTTCTTGAGGAGAGTTAGGCAGGTTTCTGCTTGCAGCAGTGCTTCACTCAGAGTTTCTCGAGTTTCCTTAGAGAGGCGTAAGAGCTCGAAGATTGATAATTTAGCTGGTGTATTGGCTAGTTGAGCCAATATATCAAAATTATAAGGCTTTTCAAGTCATTAAGATATGACTTCTTCAGTGGCTTGTCGAAGCGGACTTGTTGTTTGTCTTTGTCAGCTGCTGTTGGTTTGGAAGGAACTGTCTCAACAGGAACATTTGAAGGCTCTTCAGTAGAGACTGGTGTTGGAGCTGTAACTAGAGGGACATCAGGAGTTTCTCCAGGAATTTTAGCATAATCTTTCAGATATATTTTTCCTGACCGAGTTCCAGCATGAACTTCGACTTCAGATTCCGGTTCAGGGTCTATGGAAACCATGTTACAATTCTTTATCTTGCTCTTGGTTCTTTTATGCTTGATGAGAGCTTCATTCCAGAAACCAAGGCCAACACGAGATTGATTATGTCTCATAGTGATGGGTAAAGGTGCTCGGAGTCCTTTGCCTGAGTTCAAACCAGGAGCAGTAGCTAAATTATAACCCATCTTCGCCATTAATTTATGAGATTTTGAACTGTATAGATGAAATGCAGGCTTGTACCTATCTTCAGATTGAGGTACAGATTCTCTGTAGGGAGTAAATTTCCTGCCAAGATGAAAGTAGAGTTTAGATAAAAATCGAATGTGAAACTAGAAGTCACATTGCATGACTTAGTCTTCCCGAGCTTCTTTTTAGATAAAGGAGTCTTCCGAGGAGAAGAGGAAGACGTCTCAAACTCCGTTACTAAATCCGGGTGGATCCACATGATCTCTCCCTTCTTAGTTGTGACAGGAACAAGTCCTTCATTCTGTGCTGGTGGGATGTTTACAACTTCGAGAGTTGCTTTGGGGATAGGAACAATCCCACTTTCCACCATTAAAGGAGGAAAGTCACCGAACTGCATTGAAATTACATTTGCTGTGACTGTCTTGTCTTTGGGTGTTAGTGTCACAGCTCCTGATTTGATCATCTCTTGGATCTTTCCTTTTAACACATAGCAAGACCGGATTGTATGACCCAGTATTCTATGATATGGACAGTATTTTGGATGATTTGTCTTGTTGGCTTCATCAGGCTTTTTGATTTCTGGCAATTGAATCTTGTTACCTTTGAGTAAGCATTCAAAGATACCCTGAACATCATCATCGTCGAAAGAATATTCTTCCTTCGGCCGAGGAGGTCTCTGTTGTTGATTTGTTGGAGCTGGGGTAGCTTGAGTAGTCTTTACCTCTTGACTACTGTTTTGGAGATTGACTTCAAGAGCCTCTTTCTTTTTTCGATTATTGGGTCGAGTACTATTGCTAGCACTCTGATTTGATTCCTTGGGAGCCATTTGTACCCCCAGACCCTTGAAGGTCTCAGCACTGACCTCGGCAGCTTTGGCACTGATGATGAATGAAGGCCAATCTTGGAACTGAGTGGACCCTGTCCACATGCTGATGATTGGTAAGAGATTCGACTTGCAAGTATCGATAGTAACAGCATCAGGAGTTCCGAGAGGCATTTTGAGGGCTTCTCTTCTGAATCTTTCAATGAAGTCCTCGGTGGTTTCATTATTTTTCTGTTTAATTCTTATGAGGGCTGACATGGTCATGTCATTGAGTCCTTCATAGAACCATTCAAGAAACATTTACTTGAAACCGGCAAATGAGGTAATGCACCCGTCAGGAAGACTTCTATACCATTCATAAGCCGTTCCTTTGAGACACCCAATAAACACCCGAGTAAGGAGGGCGTCACTTGGTTGCAGTTGATCAGTCATTACCTCAAAGTGATTAATGAACTGACTTGGGAAGGTTGTCCCATCAAAGAAAGAGATAGTCGGAGGCTTGTATTTAGAAGGATATGATACTTGCTTCCATTCTATCGGGTAAGGTTGCTTGATACCTAACCTTTGTAAACCATCCTTCTGTTTGAATGCCTCAAATTGAGTTCGGAGATTCCTTAACTCTTCAGTAACAATTCCAGAAGATTGGGAGTTGTAACTTGTTGAGTGTAATTGGGAGGAGGGACTGCAGCATATGTACCCCCCCAGCTCCAGACTGACTTGGAGTGGGTTGTACAGGAACATTAGATTGTACCCCCAAATAGTAGAGGGTTCCGGGTTTGGAGCAACAGGAGTATTTAATACAACTGGAGGGGCTGTCTGTTGGACTTGCTGAGTTTGATGCTGAGCTTGCATAAGAGTGTGTATAGCATTCAATGTATCTGCCATAGCTCGCAACTGTTGTTCTAAGGAAGAAATTCTTTGTTCATGAGCTTCGGTGCTAGTTGAAGGTTCATGATTGCCCTCTGCCATGTAAGTGGTAATCATTCGAGGAATAGATGATGAAATATTCTGTTCTGAATTATCGCTGTGTGAGTCAGTATCTTTCCCGGGGCTATTTACGGGAGTCAATAATGGAAAGTTGGATTCTCCAAGGAAGTCCTCTGTGATCTCCGGATTACCACTTGGATGAGAAGAAGAAGAGACCCTGGCCAAGGCTCCGGTCCTGGATCGGGTGCCGAGATAAACTCCATCTTCAGAGTCTGATATAGCATCAGACCGTATGCTACCCCCAATATTTCTGGAGGTCATATTGACAGAAGCATAAAGAGGTTCATCTTCATCCAATATTGGTTCATATTGAATCCGTTCGAAAACAGATTGTCTTTTTGGTGAACAACAACACTGAATCACAACTCGAGGTTGGAAGTTGCAACCATGCTTTTCATGGCAAATATGAGCAATATCATGGCCAGATGGAGTGTCGATTCTCCATTTATTTTGCAAATACTCCCGGAGATCTGTAGGAACAGATTGGGAAGTACTTGAAGATAGTTTCTGTGTAGAAACTTGTCTTTTGTTCTTCTGTCTTCTCGGTTCTTGAGTGTATAAAGACTGATTAATTTGAGCCACATAGTTCTTGGCATATTCTGCATCAGAGTCTAGTATACTTGTCTCAGTGGAACCGAGATGATTCTGGTTAAGCTTGTTACGAAGATCCGTAGGAGATATGACTTTGGTATCAGTCTTGGATACTTGTAATTTGCCTTTCTCAGATCGAAAAATTTTTGAGAGAAGGAAGATGGGTATTATTCCGACTAGGAGTCGGTAATAATCCATCTTTAGAGGAAGTAGCCAAAAGGCATTTTCCTTTGTGTGATCTAGTAAAAGTACTAGTCAAATTAACTCCAGAGGTAAAGACCTTAGGAGTAGAGGAGTTGACTAAATAGTCTTTCTCCTTGGTTGGTATAAGATGTGCAAGTTGTGGGGGAATCATTTGTATGTTCTGTGGAAGAGAACCCCCAGCCTGACTTTGAGAAACAGTCAGAGGACTGTATCTGTTAGCATACACTGACTTTTTATTAGCATACGCTGGCTTTGGCTTAGCGTACGCTGCCTGATGTTGGCTTTTGTACGCTGCCTTTGCCGTACGCTGCCCTTTGACTGCCATACGCGCAGAGTCATTAATGGCTAAAGAGCCGACTGCTGTCGTAAGAGTAGAGAAAGAAGAGACTTTGACATGTCCAGAGATGGTTTTCCTTGGACACGCTGACTTGGTTAAAGAACCCACTTTGCCGTGTTCAGAGAAGCCGAAGTGTGCTTCGTTGAAGTTGAAGACGTATTCTTGTCAGCATGAGAAGTGACAGAAACGTCTTGGGCTGTTGAAGAAGACTTAGGGACATAGACAGAGTGTCCCTTCTTCTTGACAGGAAAAACGAAGGAAGCAGTTCGGCCCTCCTTCGCCTTGAGTATTTCTTCGTAAGCAGATTGGTCGAATTGTACGACCATCGTCTTCTTCGTCGAGCCGATCGACGAAGTATCGCATTGAGTTGTTGCTATCTCGTTGGAGGAGACAGCTTTCCCCAGCAGAGTCGCCAATTTATTTTCTATAAATAAATTCACTTTATTTATTTTGTATCTGAGAAAATTACAACTGTAGGAATCTAATCTAGAAGACGATTACTTTATCCCTTGGACGATGCGATGAAGAAAACTCGAACTTTGAAGAACTTGGACAGCAACTGGACAATCTCTCTGTTCTCTCTAAAATTGACTGTGTGTCTGATGAAGATGAAGAAACTCTCTTTTATAGAGTTCTGGATAACTGTTCTGAAGCATACGCTTAGTCAGTTACTTGACGTGTGCATAATTGCAGGAACGTGTGGCGAATTCTGGTGAAGACACGTTGGAGTGCGGTTGAGAGTAGTGGAATATATCTAGGAGAGATTGGTGGCATGGATGCCACGTTGCATAACTTCTGAATAACTGAGTAACTGAGTACAGGACACGTGAGAACATGTGTTGACTGTACATTGAAAGTCATCCTGGATGCCTTTACAGTGATACGTTGTCTTTAAAGAAGAGTCATACGCTAGCTTTTGAAGGCACATGTCTTACATACGCTGACTTGGATCATATAAAGCTGAGACGTTCACTTGATTGGGAAGGAGTCGTATGGGGTCCATACGCTCACTTGGCTGGGAAGGAGTCGTATGGAGTCCATATGCTCACTTGGTTGGGAATGAGTCGTATGGGGTCCATACGCTTACTTGGTTGGGAAGGAGTCGTATGGGGTCCATACGCTCAATTAGCAAGGAGTCGTATGGGGTCCATACGCTCACTTGGATGGCAAGGAGTCGTATGAGGTCCATACACTCACTTGGTGGGAAAGAAGCCGTGTGGATTGAAGGAGTAGACACGTGGCTGTTCTCAATCTTCTCAAACACGCCATATCTTCAAATACTGACAAATATTTCTTGAGCTTCGTGCTGCAGATATGATGGCTGACAGACTGTCAGAAATGACAGTAATGATGGCTCTTTATTTATGATGGCTGCTGAGCTGTCCTCGTAAGAGACAAAATCCTTTCTCGAAAACCTATATGACGGCTAATCTTCATAGGGCAGTTGTCTTTGCACGAAAGACGAAGTGTCAGATTCATCCTTCATTAAATACATGCTGTGCTGTCATCTCAAGAAATATTAAAATATTCACTGAGTGTACGGCCTTTAGATGAGCGTATGGCCTTGGCTGAGCGTATGGCCTTGAGCGTATGGCTTTGACTGAGCGTATGGCCTTGAGCGTATGACTTGGGCTGAATCTTATGTCAGCGTGTCATAATTTTCACACCCTACATTAGCTAGTTAGCCTTTTAGCTAATTGTCATGACTTCAACCCTAACCAGCGTGTACCAAATGTCAGGTAAACATTCAGACTTATGCTCTACTACTCTCGTTCTTCCAAAATAAGACAAGTACACCGACTTGAACTCTTTACTTTGTTTCCTGTCATACTTCATGTTCTCATATTGGATACGAGATTCACACGATTGTATTGTGCCTTGTTTATTGTATTGTGTCTCATTATTTCTTACGGGGATTGGAGGAAATATTGACTAGTGTGTGACCACACCCAACTAGGTATTGTGAATAGCCTAATCGTACACCTCACGTATGATTAAGCCGAACCTTGTAGAGATATTGTGATATTGTGGATTGTGGTCCCCAAGCCGGTCATACATTAGTTCAATATTTTAAATTTACATATGCATTTATTGTCTTGTTTATATTGGTTGTCTTTTTTATTGTTTCCATTCTTGTACTGTAGTTTCATATTCAGTTCTTGTACCCTTGTTTTATATTGTAGTCCATATTGTTATCATGTGTATTTCAGATTACATTGTAGACTATTTCTTGTCGGGATTGTACTTTGCTCTTTTTTTGACAGGATACGTTGCTAGTAAGCTTGAGGCTATATGGAGCATGGTGATATCATCGGAGTTGCAGGATCTTGCCTAGTTTAGTTCATATACTTGTTTAGAGATTGTTCATGGATATTGTTTGAGATTCATCATTGAATATTTATTCTTTTACCGGATTTGTCTCTGGATGATATTGTACAAAATGACTTGGTGGATTGTGGTGATATTTTTGGGGACAATTATAGATGCCGTGGTATTTTATATTATTGTGCCTTGGAGTTTTCCTTAGTATTTTACAGCTTACTTTGTCGTGTCCATCGACGAAGGCTGGGCGTGTCCGACACATACCCGATTATTCGGGAGCGGGTCGTGACAGGATATGCTTCAAATAGGACTGGGTCATCTTCCAGTGAGATATCTCGGATTACCGCTCTCCGTTAATTATGTGAAAGATGGGGATTGCCTTGGGCTAATACAATATGTAAACACAAAGCTAGAAGGATGGCAGTCGCTGTAAGCCCCCTGATTTTGGATTTTATTTTCAGTTATTTTTAATTATTTTATATGGATATTTTAATTTATTAAAGTTAATGATGACTATGTTAGTAGTTTACCGTAGCTTTAATTTTTGAAGCACAACAAATATTGTTTTCTCAAATCCAGTTCCATATTTGAATTTTAGACTCGTCCACCTTCAGTTTGATATATCATATCCCATCCAAATTTGCTTTTCAATATTCTTTTGACTTTGCGCAACTTTAGGCCAACTTAGGCCAATTTGAGCCATTGACGTAATTTTAAGCCAACTTCTAATTTTCTTTTGGGACTTGACATAGATCAAAACCGTATGACCCAATATATGGTTTTGACCCATGTTGAGTCTACAATGCATATGCCTAGGGTGTACCATCCAATCGAGTTCTCATGTGCTACTTATTTACAAATGGCACATGAGAAGTATCTCACTTGCATATCACATAGACGGATACAGTAGATTATCTTAGTTTATATTTCCATTTCTGTACATTGGCATGTATATTATGCACCTTGCTAGTCCTCTGAGGACCTGGCTATTTCCCAGGCTTAGACGAAGCTGAAGACTACCCGGAGGTTTACGGTTCGGGAGCTGAGACCGGAGGCGTACTGGCACAGGAGGACGAGATAGTACCAGAGGATTTTTCGTGATTATTTTATTATCATATTTAGTCTTGCTACATTATTTCCTTTTCTTTTCATTACTCTTGTAGTTGATTTGTACTTTTTTTCTATGTCTGTGATTTCAGGATGTTTTACCCGAATAGACTTTATTACTTTTATTGCTGGATATTTGAGACATTTTCTTATTTATTCTTGATCTCTTTGTGGACTCTGTGGATGTGATTAGATGTATATACCTATGGACTGTATTGTATTTCTGGGTATTATCATGATTTACAGCTTAAGTATTTCGCTAATGGGCTTATTGTGTAGCTTGGTCCATTGGTGAAGTGTTGCTGGCATGTATTCGTATTTATGGTCCTACGTATTTTGGGACTGGGGCGTTACATATTTTTGTGGTGGCCCATGCAGGTCTACGTTAAATCACTTCGGTTACGTTATTGTACCGACGTGAGCCTGTAATTAGAGTAGGGAAGACCCATAGGATCACATCCACATGCTTGATACCTTCCTTTACTTCGTTTCGAACTCTCACTTGACTTTTCGATTTGCATCCAGTTTAATTATGTTCTACCGTAATCCTTATTTATTAGTGCTAGTAAGACAAATTTTCATAATGGACGTATTTTCCCCTTACTATCGTATCAGGAAGGGCACATGCATTAGAAGTCGTAAGTGCAGTTGGAGTCTTCGTAAATTTTGCGAAGTCGTAGTGATACCTAGGATAGTCGTACTGCTACCAGCCTGCCCAATTGAGGAATAGGACTTGAGGATACATCCACAAGTAAGATTATAGACTTCTCTCAGACTCTTCAGCATGAATGTTTCCATGTTATCTTATTTTTCTTGAGTAATTCTTCATGTTCTTTTTGTGCTAAGTTGTTGGAAAGTGTCTTATGGATTGGTCCAAGGAACAATTTGAGAAATTATATTTAACCTTGTATTACAGAATCAAAGTTTTTGCAGCCAGAGAAATACTGGCGAGGCAGGACTTCAGATAATAGCATCATGGCTATATATGTTTCTCGAATTCTACTTGACCTATAACCTATGCTTGTTGATATTTTCTCCTATATTTTTGTAAAAATTAAATTCAGGAATCTTTTATGTATTTGCCAAGATAAGCTCAAGAACCTGTATTACTTGGCATAGCAAATATGCACTGCAGCCATCCGTCGTATTATGGAATAAGAAAGTTATTTGCAGCCAGATGCACACTGGCGTGGCAGAAACTTCATGTGACATAATCACGAAGATATATGGTTCTCGAGTCTTACCTAGACTATGTCCTATGCATCTTGTTTGGCTTCCCATCGTTCTTGGAAATAGTTCGACAAACCCTCCAGCTTTGCATGACCCTACCGTTGTTTGAAATTGGTATATAGGTTTGTTTGACCCAGCCTTAGGCTTCTGTTACCTTCTATTTATTAAATGAATAAAATAGACAAACCTTATAGTTATATTATAGAATATAATTAAGCTAGATTATTGGTGTGATTGTGATGTTGGGTAGCTAGAAACGGATAAGTTTTTTAGAGATGGATCCTAGTAAGATTATGAGTCGAGTATGAGTGTCTGGATATTGGATGCGCAAAGCCTATTAGGAGAAATTGCTAGGAGTGAACTGATGGGTATCATTGAATAGGTTATAATACTATACCTACGATCGAATGAGTTGTATTGGGAATATTGAGAAATGAGAAGCAGTATGCCAAGATTAGTAAGTGCGAATTCTGCTTTGATAGAGTTTCATTCCTTGGACACATTATCTTGGGCGAAGGACTTTCATTAGATCCGGAGAAGATAGCTACCGTAGAGTCTTGGCCGACACCAACATCGGTTGCAAAAGTTAGAAGTTTTCTCGAACTTGCCGGGTATTACCACAGGTTCATAGAAAATTTCTCACGGATTGCAGAGCCCATGACGCGGTTGACGCACAAGGATCAAGAGTTTCGATGGACATAAGATTGTCAGAAGGCTTTTGAAGAATTGAAGAAGTGGTTGACCTCAACACCAATTTTGATGCTTCCTTCTGGATCGAGTGGATTTGTGGTTTATAGTGATGCGTCAGGTAGTGGACTTGGGTGTGTTTTGATGCAACATGGAAAGGTTATAGCCTACGCATCGAGGCAGATGATGGTACATAAGAAGAATTATCCTACTTATGATTTGGAGTTAGCAGTTATGATCTTTGCATTGAAGATGTTGAGTCATTATTTGTACGGAGAGCGCATGGAGATATTTACGGATCATAAGAGCTTGAAGTATGTATTCATGCAAAAGGAGTTGAATATGAGACAGAGGCGGTTGTTGGAGCTTATGAAAGACTATGATATAGACTTACAGTACCATCCTGGCAAGACGAATGTAGTGACAAATGCTTTGAGTAGGAAGCCTACTGCATATTTCTTGGCAGCTCAGTCACAGTTATTAGAGGATCTTCATGAGCTTGGAATAGAAGTCATTATGCTGGGACAGCAATGAGTACTTGCCAATCTTAAAGTATAGTCGTCAATTGTGGATAGAGTCAAGGCAGTGTTACCTACAGAAGCAAGATTTTGAAGACTTCGCGAGAGGACAGAGGTGAGAGCGGCGACAGATTCTTGGACCAGAGCTTGTGATGCAAATAGTCAAAAAAATGAAGCGGATTCAGAGTCATCTTCAGGTAGCTCAAGACCGGCAGAAGCATTGGGCCGATATGCATCGTCGACCACTGGAATTCAAGGAGGGAGAGCATATATTTATGAGGATCTCATCGACGCGGGGCACCATTCAATTCAGAAGTAGAGGGAAGTTGAGTCCAAGGTATATTGGACCATTCGATATCATTGAGCGTGTAGGAGAGGTGGCATATCGTCTTGCATTACCCCCATCACTAGAGGGAGTGCATGATGTATTCCATGTCTCACAGCTGAAGAGGTATGTGACAGATCCCAGTCATGTGGTCGATCACTCTGAGATCACGGTGGGACCTAGTTTATCATACGAGGAGCAGCCGGTAGGTATCTTGGATACGAATGAGAAGACGCTCAGAGGGCAGACGATTAATTGGTTTATGTTGCATGGAGGCACCATTCTCCGGGAGAATCAAATTGGGAGTGTGAAGATTCTATGCGTGAGCATTATCCCTACTTATTCGAAGATGCCGGTAAGTCGTAGCCTAATTATTCATATGATAAGATTTTTCTATATAATTGTGTTATTTTTAATTTCGATGATGAAATTTTCTAAGGTGGGTAGGTTGTAAGCCCCCTGATTTTGGATTTTATTTTTAGTTATTTTAATTATTTTATATGGATATTTTAATTTATTAAATTTAATGATGACTATGTTAGTAGTTTACCGTAGTTTTGATTTTTGAAGCACAACAAATATTGTTTTCTCAAATTCAGTTCAATATTTGAATTCTAGACTCGTCCACCTTCAGTTTGATATATAATATCCCATCCAAATTTGATTTTTAACATTTTTTGACTTTGCACAACTTCGGGCCAACTTAGGCCAATTTGAGCCATTGACGTAATTTTAAGCCAACTTCCAATTTGCTTTTGGGACTTGACATAGATCGAAACTGTATGATCCAATATATGGTTTTGACCCATGTTGAGTCTACAATGCATATGCCTAGGGTGTACTATCCAATCGAGTTCTCATGTGCTACTTATTTGTAAATGGCACATGAGACTCATTAAATTAATTTTTTGGGTCCAATTTGACTAGTAATGCTACTCGGACCCTAACCTAGTCAACCCTACTAGTTAGAGCCTAACTAGGAGTACCAAAACCAAATATACATATATTTAGGGGAATTTTAGAGGTTTAATTGCAGCCATATGAAATATTTTCTTATATGTTTGGCTTGGTCAAATATCTAACCAAAATAGGAAACCTAATAATAATAGTATGATTGGGATAACCAAATCCTATCCAAATTAGATTAAACCAAAGCCCATGAACTAAATATATATACCTATCAAACCCTAACCATCCCCCTCTCTCATAACCGCCCACTATTCCACAAATCCCTCCAAACCTAGTGGCCACAACCTCCCAACCCGAAACCCTAGCCGACCCCCCTTTCTTCACAAAATATAATTTCTCCTCGAATTTTTGCGCCAACCACCACCACTTGGACGTCCCTATCAACATCCCCTTCCACCCTAGCAACTGTAGAGGCAACCTTGCGGCCGTTAGAGAGGTGCACGACGCGCTACTTGGACCGAAACTCCGTCGAATCAAAGTCTGAAACGTCACAGCAGGTTAGTCAACTTGTAGATGATGTTTCATCCACTTTTTCTCATTTGTTTCTCCTCAAACCAAATCTAAAAGCTACCTTTGTATGTCTACTCCAACCTCTAATCGTCGAATATCCTAGTTCCAAGCGGTTTGCCCGTGGCGTTGATTATACGACAGGGTATCCAGAACTGATGAATTCTGTTGCAGGCCACTTTTCATATAACTAAGGTCAGTTTCTAACCTTTCTATATTTTTATTCAGAATCTAGATGTCGATACTTTTCGAGCATATCTGAAAGTTAGTTTTTGCATCCGTTTTCTATTTTTAAAAATTCATGACATTTGTCGTGTCACCGAACTCCGAAAAATTATGTTTTCCTTGTGTCCAAAAGTGTCAAAACTCCATGAATCAGTATTAAACTTATGTTGTGCAAGCTTTAACATTATAAGTACTATTTTAACTAATTTTTAAAATTTTTATAGAATTTATTAATTTTATTTAATCGTTGTTTCGGGGCTAAATTAATGTGTCGAATTGAGGAAGTCATATGTGGCATTGACATAAGACCTCTTGTGAAAGGGTTCCCCTATTGAAAATATAATTATAGCAATATATAAGTATTTATAGATAAATTCCAGAATTTAAATATATTATTTTATTGTAATTGTAAAGTATTTACGAGAGGTTTTGTTACCTATATGTACTTATATAATAGATGCAGTGTCGTAACAACGTTATGGCAACTAGGAGACGTAGCTACTCATATAATTTATATATGGTGTGTTGATATAAAATATTAAATATAGTGTATTATTATAGGTGAGCTTGGGAGGATCGACAAGGACACCGGAGTTGGACAGGCTTACCCGCAGATAGCAGTTACAGGCAAGCGTGCCTTGCCATCGTTACAGATCTTTCTTTTTTGTCTTATTTTTTTTATTAGCATTGCATGACGTAGGACGTTGAAACTTAGTGTTATTTTATAGACGGGTGTTGATGTCATGATAGTGACATCGAGTATTGACATTAGGCATTATGTACATACTGATGTGTCCATTGACACGATTGACCATAGGATACCAACACATTCATGATGCGATATTTACATGACTATTCGTGGTATTGACCTCGTGTTAGCATTCTAGATTTCTTTATTAGTATTGCTTTTACTTTCGAGATGACTATACATACTTTACATTGCTAGATTCTAGAAATGGGGATTGGGGAGAACTTGACTACAATATCAGACCAATTGTTGTGTGATCCGTTGTTTGGTGACCTTTATCTCTGTAGCAGAGTAAGGGATTATCTCTGTCGAGAATTGATTGTCCTTGGGCCACGACACAGGTACTGGGGACGATACCCTGCTGAGGTACAAGTGAGCCTTAGTGGAAGGGGTCTGGTCACTACTAAAAAATTTAGCGACGTCAAGAGGAGACGTCGCTAAACGTCGCCAAATAGTGTCGTATAGCGACGACATTTTAGGACGTCGCTAATATGCAAAATTTTGGTGACGTCCTTTGTCGACGTCGCTAATTTCGTCGCTAATTTGTCATATTTTAGTAGTGGGTATTCTAGAAAAGTATCTCGCTTGCATAGCGCATAGACGGATACCGTAGATTACCTTAGTTCATATTTCCATTTTTGTACATTGGCATGTATATTATGCACCTTGCTAGTCCTCTGAGGACCTGGCTATTTTCCAGGCTTAGACGAAGCTGAAGACTACCCGGAGGTTTACGGTTCGGGAGCTGAGACAGGAGGCGTACCGGCACAGGAGGATGAGATAGTGCCAGAGGATTTTTCGTGATCATGTTATCATCATATTTAGTCTTGCTACATTATTTCCTTTTCTTTTCATCAGACTTGTAGTGGATTTGTACTTTGTTCCTATTTCTGTGGTTTTAGGATATTTTACCCGCATAGACTTTATTACTTTTATTGCTGAATATTTGAGACATTTTTTTATTTATTCTTGATCTCTTTGTGGACTCTGTGGATGTGATTAGAAGTATATACCTATGGACTGTATTGTATTTCTAGGTGTTATCATGATTTACAGCTTAAGTATTTCGCTAATGGGCTTGTTGTGTAGCTTGTCCTATTGGTGAAGTGCTGCTGGCATGTATTCGTATTCATGGTCCTACGTATTTTTGGGATTGGGGCGTTACAGCCGCAGATTCTTTCGTTTGGTGGCAGAATAGAACTGATTAGGTCGGTGATCATTGCTATCACGGAGTACTGGTTGCAAGCTATATACATTCCTAATCAAACAATAAAAAGAATCGAGACACTGTGCGCGAACTTCATATGGAGAGGTGGTTTGCATGCCATCGCGTGGGAAGAGCTATGTTTGGCGAAAAAGGAAGGAGGTGCCGGACTTCGATCCCTGAAAGTCCTCCGTGAAGTAGCCATGCTCACGTTAGCGTGGAAGTTTATCAAAGGGGACTCCATCTGGGCCCAATAGACACGGAGCAGATACCTTCGCTCGACGAATTTCTGGGTGCAAAAAATTGACAATAATTTCTCGGTCATATACAAAAACATCCTGCGGCTAAGGGAAAGTCTGAAGCAGAAAGTAAGTCGGGCTATCCATGATGGGCTTACCATTAGCTTGTGGTTAGACCCATGGCTTCATCATGAAAGCCTTATCGACAAACTTGGGTGGCCAACATATGAGCTGGTGGGGAACTCTTAGACACTACGCATGCTCATTCGAGCAGGCGTATGGAATGTGGAGGCTCGACAGAAAGGGCATTGGTTTGCGGCAGACATTCGTTTGATGCTGATCGATGTAGAGGCGGCAGAGGACAGATGGGTTTGGGATGGTTCGACAACCGGTGAATTCTCTAGCAGTATCGCATACGAGCAAGAGCGGCCTCATCAACAAAAGGTCGAATGGGCAGAACTGGTATGGGTGAAGGGTGCGACCACCAAGTTGAAACTCTGTGCATACATGGCCATTAGAAACCGACTATTGACAAGGGATAGATTGGTTGGCTTTGGTTTGCAAATCCTGAGCCGTACAAGTGTTCTTTGTGAAGGAGAAAACGAAACTAGGGATCATTTGTTTTTTAAATGCCCAATATCAGGACACATATGACAGCACTTCAGGATTCAGTTAGGAATCACCAGAGACAGATATGAAGGGCTACTGGATATACTAGAAGAAATTTGAAGCATTAAAAACCAGGGTCTCGAGACTTATACCAAGGGTAGAATCAAACTACTATCCGCAATATGGCATGTATGGCATGAAAGGAACATGAGAATATTTGAAGGCAGGAAGACTACTATAGCGGGTATCATTAATAATATTAATAGTGACATTCGCTATATGGGTTTCAACTAGTTAGGTAGGGTGCAGACCCAGGAGAGTTGATGTACTTGTAAAATTTTCTTTGTTATATGAAATTACCCTTTCTTCATATATATATATATATATATATATATATATATATATATATATATATATATATAGGAAGCGGATCAAAAGGCCCCCTTAGAAAACCCCCTAAAAATCTCCCTCACTCTAATTCGTAATTTAATGTTAATATTAATGTTAATGTTAATATTAATGTTAATATTAACATTAAATACAACAATTAACATTAAACTTAACATTAAAATTAATATTAACATTAATATTAACATTAATATTAACTTTAACATTAATATAAAAAAATTAATATTAACATTAACATTAATATTAACATTAATATTAATATTAATATTAACATTAATATTACGAATTAGAGTGAGGGAGGTTTTTAGGAGGGTTTTTAAGGGAGAATATATATATATATATATATATATATATATATATATATATATATATATATATATATATATATATATAGGAAGCGGATCAAAAGCCCCCCTTTAGAAACCCCCTAAAAATCCTCTCACTCTCAGCCGTAACATAATGTTAATATTAATATTAATAATAATGTTAATGCTAATATTAATGTTAATATTACTATTAATATTAATATTAACATTAAATACTAATAACATTAAACTTAACATTAAAATTAATATTAACATTAACATTAACATTAATAATATAAAAATAAAAATAAATATTAATATTAACATTAACATTAATATTAATATTAACATTAAATTACGGATGAGGGTGAGGGGGCGTTTTTAGGAGATTTTCTAAGGGGGGCTTTTGATCCGCTCTCATATATATATATATATATATATATATATATATATATATATATATATATATATATATATATATTTTGGAACCAGGTAAATTATTTCTGGAATCGCTCCCACTGGGATTCGAACTCATGACCACTCGGGCCGCATGCATCTCTCTTAACCACTAGGCTAGTGGCTAGAGGTCATTTGCGAACATATATATATATATATATATATATATATATATATATATATATATATATATATATATATATATATATATATATATATATATATATATATTCCCGCTCCAACGTTGGATCGAGCGAGCCGCGTGGGACCTCGGGCGCGCTCGATTCAACAGTCGAGGGTGATGGGGCTCCTGATCCCCTCCCAAATATATATATATATATATATATATATATATATATATATATATATATATATATATATATATATATATATATATATATTAGGAAGAAGTAGAGAATCTAGAGATCTCACCTCAGCACGAGGGAGGTTACAGTGAAGTTTTTTTATTCGTTTGTTCCAATATGATTTTCTAAAGCAATTTAGAAAATAAACTCCTCTAACATAAGATAATTATCCTACATCTTATAAATAAATATCTAATAATACATCTTTATTGTGCTAAACAAAAACTAACAGAGAAGAAAATTTATTAAAATTTCTAATCCAAATAGTTGTATCATAGCAAAAGAATTTGGAGTAGCCAAGAAAAGCAACCCGATACGAACTATTGGTTGATATATTGATCAAAGCATGCAGGGTCTGTCTAGGATTGGATTATTCTATCCAGAGCTAGTTTTTGTTGTCCCTTGATTCTTATCGTAACCGATTCTGGAGGGTGATTTGGGATCTCGATCTCTATTTAGATCATATTGAACCTGGCTAAGCGAATCCGAAGTCTTGTCTGAATGCCCATAGATGAAACGAGAATGAGCCTATACTTAGTTATGGTCCGTAGGAGAAACTATTACCGATCGTGTCATTTCAAATATTTATTCTTATTTTAAATACATGAATAGTTTTTTTTTTTTTGTCCCTTTCTATCTATTCATGTTGACAGAGAAATGAAAACCAAAACAAACATTTTTCAAAGAGGATAGTGTTCTATTCTTTTATATATAATATTCTATTGTTGTTCATAATCTTTATTTATTTAAATTCTTAGTGTCTTGTTTTACAGGGGGATAACTTTTTTTATTTGAGACTTGATGGTATAAGAGCATCCACAGTATTTTAAAATTAAAATAGGCTTAATTGTACTTTGATATCCTTAGCTATTTCAGTTTTTTAACTTAATATTCTAAACTTTTTTACTTAACATTTCGATGCCTTCAACTATTTTAGTTTTTCAACTGAATACCTAAAACAAAAAAATTTCCGAAACTACCATTGGCTCCCTTTCTCTCTCTCTCTCTCTCTCCCCATGCACCCCCCTCCCTCTCCGGCGATGCAACCCCCCCCCCCCCCCCCCCCTTTTCCGGCGATGCTCCCCCCTCCCTCTCCGGCGGTCGATGCCCCCTTCCCCCCGCCCCCCCCCCCCCCCCCCCCACCCACCGCCCCCCCCCCCCCCCTCCGGCGGTGCGCGAGGAGGGGGGCAAGGGTGGAGGAGGGGGTGGGGGCGGCCGACGGCGAGAGGAGGGGGCGCGGGTGGAGGCGGGAAAGGATGGCGGTGGGAGGGGAGTGGGGAGCGGGGCGGGGAGGGGGGGGGGGGGGGGGGGGCTTGGGGAGTAGTTTTAAATTTTGAGCATGTGCATTATTGTCCAAAAAAAATTCAGGGTATCAAGTTGAAAAAAAAAAGTTCAGGTATTAAGTTGAAAAACGAAAATAGTTGAGGGTATCAAAATACAATTAAGCCATTAAAATATATATTTTTTTTTTTGCTTTTGCCAAAATTTATAGCACTTGGAACCTAGAGTAAACTCTTACCCACACTTGAAAAATACTAGAAAGTCAAGAGGCTCTTCAAAGTTGGAGCTTGTTTTATTGTGAACAGTAACCCAAGTGGGCCCACCAAAAAAAATTAAAAATTAAAAATAAAGAGGTTAATTCCGAGTATGGATTTGATATGTTATTTGAAGTGTGTCATTGTGTGCTAATATAATAGGGGCACTCCAAAAATAATAGTTTATACGGTTTTTAAATTTTTTAAAAATATATGGTATAGTGGGTTTCCATTGTGGATGCTCTAAGAATGGCTACCATTTATAAATGAGTTCCTGAGGTTGAATTTTGTATGGTTTATATTATTTAATGTGCTCTATTACAATCTAATTAATGGCAATGTAATGTTTCCTTAAGAAAAGAAAAAAGAAAAAGAACAATCAAA